>CAWUFW010017338.1:0-266854 GCA_963921515.1 Calotriton arnoldi | reverse complement strand
TAAATCTGCCTGTGGGCCAATTCTTAAGAGTGCGAAGAAACTGCTTCAGAACTAGAGTCATTTCACGCACAGGCAGAAGAACTGGAATCCAAACTCCTGGCAAGACACTATCCAAAAACGTATGGTCAGGAAAGCCAAGAAAAGGGCGAGAAATAACAATAGAGAAGCCCTGCTTGATACTACAATAAAGGAACAAACCGACCGTTTGGTATGTGTGACCACATATACCCCCGTGTCCAACAAAGTGCAGAATATCATCAAAAAGAAATGGGCGATACTTAATAGCGGAACAAGAAAGTGGGAACCTCCCTCTTCGCTTTTAAGAGAAGCAGAAACCTACGAGACGATCTGGTACACTCAAAAAGTATACGGAGGAAGAGGATAATCAGTTTACTCTCTGGAGCCAACCCAAACCAGTCGGTCATTTCCCATGTGGTAATTGTGTTTGTTGCCAGTTCACTGCCACCACAAAAGAAGTGGATATTGGCACAAATAGACCATGGATATTAAAAAACTTCAGTAATTGCAACACTGAAAACGTGATATACATGCTGAACTGCCCGTGTAACTTGAAGTACATTGGGATGACTACAAGGAAGGTGAAAACACGATAATGAACACCGTAGCACATCCGGTGCAAGAAATCTACACCAGACTGACCAAACATTTTCTCGAAAAGAATCACACTGAATTCGATCTGAGATGGGTGGTCATGGAGGTGATGCGAAAACAGAAACCGACATAAGCCAACAACTGCATGTTAGGGAACAACGCTGGGTGTACCGGTTGCGCTCATGGGACACCGGCTCAATGACGAAATACCTTGGCTACAACTATCTCGCTAATTTAACAAAATACATACTGTCTACCATCAGTAGTCTTGACAGAGGTGTGACCGTTACATACAAAATACAATACTACCACCCCTAAACTGAATGTTTTCTTATGATGGCCTGTTGGTTTAATAGTATGTGCCTAGTAATGACTTGTTATATTGAGTCACGACTACCATCTCTGGTAACCTCGTTACCTAGAGTGATTCATTGTGAGGCACCATGAGCAGTACACTTCCATAATTCATCTTGTGTACATGCACGTAATGTAAATACACAGAAGGGTCCGCATTATTGTATGCGACTCTTTGTTCCTCTTTCATACAATATGATTTGCTATACACTAGTGTAATTGTGCCTTTAATATAATGTAGTGTCCTCCTGACACTAGATAGCATCTTTTCCAATATTGAGTGGTCTTTAGAGACATGCATGCGCATTTAGCAAAACAAACCGCTATATATAAGCGTATTCGTTTTCCCTAGCGACCGCTACTGCTATGTGCCGTTCAGTCTCATTCATGGGGATGAGAGCGGTGGAGCGAGTTTAGCACATGCGCCCTTCAGTACTATGGGCGTGCCACCAGTTAGAGCGTTCAGTGCCTCTTATCCATGGGGATGAGAGCGGTGAGCGAGGTCACGCATGCGCTCTGATACTATGGGCGTGCCACCGAGGCTCATCCACTAGATCCTTCTGTCCGCCCAAGAACAGGCAACCAGGCAGCTGTTTAAGCGCACACCGGAACCCGCACAGGCGGTAACAATACCTTATCTTTCAATTACTTATGAAAGAGCCAGCGCGCACGAGTATAAAAACCCGCTCCCCACTAACCCTCATTATCGGCGGGGAGGCGAAGAGGATGAACATAGATGGGACTGCTGAAGCGCTGAAAATGACAGTAAGAGTATGAGTGTCATGGGTAAATGCTGAAGTACCTCTAACGCTTATGTGCATGCACTTAATATAAGGCATGTATTTGTATGAGTGTTTGCTAGCAATACTTTAATTGGGCTATAAACTAAGCAGCCTAGTTTCTCATGCATTGTGTGTTTTTTCAGAATAAGCCACAGTAGGCTCTTCCACCCTCGACCTCCCATGAAGCTTATAGGATAGTGTCCTTGGGTAAGCAGTAGAACTAAGTGCTTTTTTAATAAGTGTGAACACGCATGATTGACACGTGTTTCACTTAGATCCTACCACGCGCAGCATAATGTGTGGTGTTATACGTACAGCATAGTGTGCTTTTATCTTACTTGCACGTCCGGTTTGTTTGTTTCTTTTGTTTCCTATTTACCTACAGATACTCTCACATTTTAAATTTTGCACTATATGGGGAGTTGTTATCTTCACCCCCGTTTCTTAGAGTGGTAACCCTTTCATACACATCGTGTATAAAGGTAGAGCCCATTACCCATCTCGGTCCTGACGAATGCTATAGTACCCATATGGGACGCAGAGCAGAAACATGTTGACCATTTATCTCGGTAAAGGGATAATGAATTCCCAGATTACCGCTCACTTGTTTTAATACCATAGATCTGCCCCTTAATTAAACTACTTGGGGACAAGTTTAATGGTTTTTAAATTACACTTTCACTCACTTACGGGCCACCACTTAGTTTTAGAAGTGCATCCCTGTCTTCAGGTGTATGCCCGCCTCTATCAAACGGAGTTTTTAGAGGGCGAGGACGGCCTATGATGAAGCATGACACCAGGTGGTGTGAGGCCAGTCCTTCACCTTTTGTGAGATGCCCTTAGTGGATTTACATCTCTAGAGATTCTGTAGGAACCTGTAGGAAGCCTTACTAGGGACAGCCCTATTTGTGTTTAAAAAAAAAGTGATATTGGTGTAGCACATTGTCCTGCCAACCTGTGGCATGTCAATGTGAATGTTGAGGTGTGTGCATGACCAGCATTGGTGGTATTTGGTTACCATCCAGGCATCCTTCTCCCCCCAGCCCAGTTATCCCACCATGCAACGTGCTTGCATTGCAGGGAGTGCAAGTTTGCTTTCAGGATGTCAGGCAGTGGTGTTGTGCTGTTTGTTGGTGCACAGTTCCCATCAGGGCCTTGTGCTCCCCACAGCAGTACCCAGTTTCAGCCATCTTGTGAGTCCTTATCCACTCCCTGTGATGTGAGCATGGTTGAGAGTGGTGTTGATGGGCCAATTGTGAGGGTGAGCAATATCTGTGCCTACAACTCCCATCATGCTATTGCCTCCACCCCCCTTCCCAGCATGCCCATCCTTCCTTCCTTTTGACTCTGCTTCCCTGTGGGGTGGGGTGCCTGTGCTGACAGGATGGCTGGGAGTGTTGTCCTGACAGTTGTTTGGCTACAAGTCCCAATAGTGTCCCTGTGCTTCACACAGCATAACTCAGGGTGGTGGTTCTTTGTGGGATCTTCAGTTAGGCTGTGAGGCATTGCATTCTCCCAGGTGGGTTATGTGGAGTTAGTGTTGAGGGGTGTGTGAGGAGAGCTGCTTGTAACTATGGTCAGTGCTGTGAGTCCTCCTTCCCACCCAGCCAGATATCCCACCATGCAACGTGCTTGCATTGCAGGGAATGCAAGTTGGCTTTCAGGATGTCAGGCAGTGGTGTTGTGCTGTTTGTTGGTGCACAGTTCCCAGCAGGGCCTTGTGCTCCCCACAGCAGTACCCAGTGTTAGCCATCTTGTGAGTCCTTATCCACTCCCTGTGATGTGAGCATGGTTGAGAGTGGCGTTGATGGGCCAATTGTGGGTGTGACCAATATCTGTGACTACCACTCCCATCATGCTATTGGCTATACTGACTTGACCAGCATACACAGAATTCCTTCCTTTGAGTGAGCTTCCCTGTGAGGTGGTGTTCTAGTGGTGGGTAAATATCTGTGAGTGTTTGTTGGTTCTATTTGTGCCACTGCCTTGCTGTATTTGTTGTTAGGTTTGTAGATCTCATGACACAGTTACATATCACTATGAGATGGCAGGTATTGTGTTTGTCTGACTAGCATTCACATCTTGGGATGAATATCTTTTGGTTGCTGTGTATTTGCTAAGTGTGCATGGTTTCCCTATCCCCTTGACTGTGATGTGTGTGTGTTGTCACACCATATTGTATATATTAGTTGTGTACTCAACAGGCTCTGGGATGTCTGTTAGTCCGTATACGCTCACTGGTGGTAGGATGGCCCGCACCTTCTCCTCCCAGGGCCTGAGGTATACTGGTTTTGCAGGAAGGCCACTGCCGGTGTGCTGGCTGAGGAGGTAGTCCTTTTGAGTAGTTCCCGGACCCTCCTGCGCACATCGTACCACCTGTTCTGGATGTCTTCCTTTGTGCGCAAACATGGTGATTGTGCGTTCACCCTGTCGACAATCCTCGCCCACATCTTGGTTTTCTGCGACATGGGGGTCTGTTGTACCAATGTACCAAACAACTGTGGCTCTACCGTGAGTATCTCGTCTACCAGGACTTCCAATTCACAATCTAGGAACTTATGGTTCTTCTTTGGGGGCATGGTGATGGGTGGTGGTGGTGATTGATGTGTGTGTGTGTGTGCAGGTGGGGGGGTGTGAGTGTAGGTTTAGCTGGGTGTGTGTGAGGGTGCTATTTGTAGGTGTGGTAATGGTGTGTGGTTTGTTTGATGTATGAGCTGTGAGTGTGTCTGTGGTTGCTGTGTGATGGTGTTGTGTGCTGGCAGGTTAGTGGAATTTGCAAAGGATCATGGTAGGGATTTGTGGCCTTTATGTAGGTGGAGTTGGAGGTGTGTCCTTGTTCCATTTTTTTTCCCCTCAATGTATTTATTGGCTTGGTGGTTGCTTGTTTGGCCCTTTTTTTTCTAATTTTTCCTTGGTGTTTTTGGTGCATGTACGAGTCGTTCTTGTGTCCGAGTAGGATGCTGCAGTTGTCTGGTGCGATCTTGTCCGACTCGTTCCCGCTGTGTGTCAGCTAGGTTTCATATGCGGCGTACGAGTCGGTCGCGTAGTATTGGGTTTCTTCGGCTGGGTTTTGTATGCGTGTCGGTCGTACGGCTTGTGCTCCGGGCGAGTAGGTCGTGTTTTGCACGCACAGCATCGTACTACGCGGGTCGAAGTTTGCGGGTACGTTTCGTTCAGGTTCAATCCGAGTGCGTGTCGGTCGGTTCGTTTCGCCTGATTTCCCGGCCGGATGGCTTGTTTCCGTCCGGCTCGGTCGGTCGTTTTGTATTCTGTCCGAGTCTGTCGGATTTCACATTCATTTCATCGTACTACCCGGGTCGTGCGGCACCGGTCCGAGTCGGTCGGACTGAATTCCCGTACCGAGTCGGTCGGTATGTTTTCCGGCCCGAATCGGAATCGGCCCCTTAGTGCTACCCAGTTGGGTAAATGTATAGTGCATCTCTACATCTGTGTAAATAACGCCGAGAAAATGTCTGTAGTGGCCTTGTGAGTCTGTAACTTTGCCAATGTGATTGTTGCTCAAGCATCTTCAACAGATAACCTTAGAAGGTGGAACTGCAGAGAAAACACACTTGGATAATTTGTACTTTACAGAAGTAAGTACCTCTTTGTTTGGTGGAGATGCAATTGTATTCCTAGGCATCAAGACCCTGTCTCCAAAATCAGTGGAAAACATGCTTGAGGGGCCTTTTAGTAAGCTGTCCATCATCCTGGGAAAAGGGCAGGAAGACGTTGCATGCCTCTAATGTATATGGGTAGGACAAAACTCTCGGGGCTTCTAGGCAAGTTTACATACTTCTAGTTTTAAAAAGTTTAGAACATGATCTCTGATCTGAGCAGCAGATGGCAAGAAATAATTCCTTCATCACAGATGCTATGAGATATTGTGCTTGAGAAAAGCAAGGATGTAAACACCTCCATCATGGATTACAGATAACTTTTCAGTGAAAATGCAGAAAAAACACACTTGTTTTGCCTTGGCCATGTGTACGAAGTTAGGATGATTAGAAGTGGAGCTTCAACGTGGGCACCTGCTTTGTTTCTATCTATAAGTGTATCCTGTTGAGGTTTCATTTCTGTGAAATGCACATCATGCCAGAATAAAGTCTGCATAGTTATCCAAGAAGATGCCACCGTTTTGTGCAACACCTCTACCCAACTGGAGTACTTTCTGCTGGCTAATTAGTAAGTGCAACCTCGTTGGGTAAACGTATAATGCATCTCCTGTAATACAGCTGCCTGAAGGATGCCGAGGAAATGTCTTTAGTGACCTTGTGTGTCTGTAACTTTGTCAATGTGATTGTTACTCAAGCGTCGTCAACAGATAACTTTACAAGGTGGAACTGTAGAGAAAACACACTTAGATGAATTGTACTTTACAGAAGTAAGGGCTTCTTTGTTTTGTCTCCAACATCGGCAGGAAACGCGCTTGGAGGTCAATAAGTAAGCTGTCCATCATCCTTGGAAAAGGGCGGGAAGACATTGCATACCGCTAATGTATATGCGCGGGACCAAATGCTTGGGGCTTCTAGGCAAGTTTACACACTTCTAGTTTTTAAAAGTTTAGAACATGATCTCTGGTCTGAGCAGAAGATAACAAGAAAGAACCCCCTCATCATAGACACTACTTGATATACTGCGCTTGAGAAAAGCAAGCATGCAAACACCTCCATCACAGTTTAAAGATAATTTTTCATGGTGGAAAGCAGAGAATACACACATGGATGATTTGTACTTTACATAAGTAAGTGCTTTTGGATTGTTTACTATAGGGAGGGGGACTGTGCGGTCCCCATTCCTGGGCCCATTTCAGCCCCAGGGACTCCATCTCCCAGGGCCTGGCCATGTCACTGGGGTGCCCACAGGGCACCCAGTGTGCAATGAGACTGCGGGGGAGCCTCTAAGCACCCGCAGTCCCAGCCGGCTCCTGTGGGAGCCGACATTGCTGTGACAGACATAGGGCTGCGGAAAGGCAGCTCCATATCTGTCAGAGCAAATGTTTCATCTGCTTCCCTGCATGCATATTTGCATGCAGGGAAGCAGAGTTCTGTTTGCTTTTGCTGACAAAAGAAAACAGCTATGTCCCAAGGGTAGGCATCTCGGGAGGTACCAGGAGTAAGTCTGGGCGGTGAACTCCGCACCACTCGCAGAGTTTGCGGGGTTTTCTGCACTCCGCGTTACACGGAGCTCGCCCTCGCTCGAGTTCATCAACGTCAAGTTGGCGTGCGCGACCAAGGAAAATCTACCTCCCGTTGAGATTTTTCCTCGTTTGCGATCGTCAACATCAAGCTGGCGAGCGCAAGCATGGAAAATCAACATCCTGGCGAGATTCCTCAATGCAGGCGGTCAGATTTCTCATTGCAAGTGGTTGCCTATGCTCGCGACCGCTCGTGTTGAGAAACCGTCCGTTCGCGTTGAGAAAGCTGCCGCACGAGTAAAAATCTTCTCGAGCGACAGAAAGGAAGCAGCGCCCATTCGCGATGATTGCACAGTGGGGACAAGCACCTGGCACTGAAAATCATCACAAACGGCATTTATCTGCCGCACTCCGCTGCTCGCGGAGCTCCGCGTAGTGTGGCAGAGTTTTTTTTGCACTTCGTGGAGTTCCACGTAGCGGAACTCCGTGAACCCCGCCCAGGCTTAACCAGGAGCCGGCCCTGGGGACAGGCAGTCCCCAGGGCCATAAATGGCTCCGTGAGGGGGTCAGCATTGCCCCTCTCCATCGTTAAACTGTGCCCTGGGGAGGTGGCAGTCCCCTGGGCTTGCGGGGGGCCTTTTGTCAAAGCTTATTTTTAACAACTTTACCCCAGGGAGGTGGCGGACCCTGGGGTTGTGGGGGGGCCTCATGGGACCCCCACATTTGTTTCATAACTTTGCCCCAGGGAGATGGCAGTCCCCGGGTCTGAGGGGGACCGCTTAGGCCCCGGCATTAATTCAACAACTTTGGCCCAGGGAGGTGAAGGTCTCCAGGGCTGTAGGAAGACCTTGTGCCCCACTGCATTAATTTAACAACTTTGCCTTGGAGAGGTTGTGGTCCCTGGGACTGCAGAGGGGCTGCCCAGACCCCCCTCATTTATTTCACAACTTTCCCCTTAGGAGGTGGCGGTCCCTGGGGCTGGGGGGGCCACACAGGCTGCCTGCATTTATTTCGCAACTTTGCCCGAGGGAGGTGGCAGTCCCTGGGGTTGCAGGGAGAGCACACGTGCCCTCTGCATTCATTTAACAACTTTGCCCAAGGGACGTGGCTGTCGGATCCACAGAGGATCCGCGTCCCTTTATATCTATATTTTTTTTAAATTGTAATACCTCTAAAACTACTGAACGTATTTGCAGCAAATCACATTTGGTGTAATTCCGTCCAGCAGTTTGGGCTGTACGCTTCTTCAAAGATCCTATTGGAATTAACATGGGAAAAACAAGTTTTGGGAACCCCCCCTTTTTCTCAGCCCCCACTTGACACATCACCCAAAACTTTCAACACAACATCCGAACCAACTAAAGTTGGAGTTTTAAAAATTTTTGGGAAGATTCGTCAAGCATGGCCAAAGTTATTGGCAAAACAAAAAATGCTCTTCCTATGGAACTAGGTCCTAACTACCTACTGGTTACCATACATATATGCACACACACACATATATATATATTCACTGGAAAAAACAATAGGTTTCAGGGACGTTATAGTTAGAAATTAGCATTTAAAAAACCTTAGAAATTCACTGAGAAAATCACAGGTTTCAGGGACGTTATAGTTTGTTTGACATTTCACTTGTACAAAACCAGAGAAATTCGGCCGTTATAGTTAGTTGAGCTAACTATAACTCGTGCCCCCGCAATGCACTGCTGATGACATTACAAATTACATCATTCATGACATGGTCAGGTTCATCACTGATGACATCTCAAATGACATCATTGATGACATCACTGATGACATCATCCAGTGACTGTGTGTTTCTGTAAAGTTTAAATATATATATATATATATATATATATATATATATATATATATATATATATATATATATATATATATATTATCTACTGGCGGTCGCCAGTAGATAGTTATAGTTAGGACCTATTATCCATAGGAAATCCGCGACATTCTATTTGCAATAACGTTGGCGCCGGTTGACGAATCTTGCGAAAGCTTCCAACTTGTTGGGGCGCTCCGGTCCGCTCCTACCCTGAAAGTCTCGGGGTGATACGTCAAGCGGGGGCCAAGAAAAAGGGGGTCCCAAAACGCGTTTTCCCCATTCATTTTTCCATAGGAACCTTTAGTCGCAGCTACAGCCCGAACTGCTGAACGGAATTACCCCAAATTTGGCAAAGAGGTAGCCCTTGGTTCAGACTGGTGCCTTTTGCTAAAATGGTGTAAATCCGTTCAGTAGTTCCTGAGAAATTCACAATTAAAATCACATATATATCTATGGGCGCGTCGGATCCGCGTACCCTCCCGATCACGAGCTGCATGCTAATTGGCTGTCAACACTCCAAATCAAGAAGTGTTGGCAGCCATTTTGTCCCTCGGTAGAACCGAGGGACAGAAACAAGTGCGCAAAGCGCAAAAGGGGCAGGGTAGAAACACCCTGACCCCTAGGTCTGCTCAGGGGGTCCCACAAGGACCCCCTGGGCAGAAAAAGATTTTTTTTTTTAAATCGGCGGGATGCGTTTAGGGTGCGCGGATCCCGCCGAGAAAAAGAAAGAAACAAGTGCGCAAAACGCACAAAGGGGGCAGGGTAGAAACACCCTAACCCCCTAGGCCTGCTCAGGGGTCCCACAAGGACCCCTGGGCAAAAAAGCATTTTTTTTTTTTAAATCGGCAGGATCGGCGAATCCTGCCGAGAAAAATCGAAGCGTGGTCTCCCGCGCTTCGATAGTTAATTGGCCCCCGGGTGGCCCAAGTCCCGGGGGCATGGTGGGGGATAATTTAATGTGTGGGGGCCTCAAAGGGCCCCCCAAGCCCCGAGGACCGCCACCCCCCGGGGCTTTTTTAAAAAAATGGTGCGGGAGGGCTCCGAGCCCTCCCGCAGCCCCGGGGACAACCACCTCCCCGGGGCTTTTTTTAAATTAATTTAACAACCCGTGTGGGGGGCTCCAGCCCCCACACGCCCGGGACCGCCACCTCCCGGGGCACTAACAAATTAAAATGGGGGTCCGTTTTGGACCCCGAAGCCCCGGGGACCACCACCTCCCGGGGCTGTGCTGATGTAGGGAGGGGGCCGCGCGGCCCCTCCTGGAGCCCTTGATGGCTCTGGGGACCGCCACCCCCCAGGGCCGGCTCCTGCAGTGTCCCGGGGTGCCTACCCCTGGGACACTGCTGTTTGCAATGACAGGACGGGAGCCTCGCGGCTCCCGTCCTGCCATAGCAAACTGCTTTGGATATTGGAAGAGAGAGCAGGGAAACCTGCTCTCTCTTCCAATATCCAAAGCACATTGCTTTTCCACATGGGGAGCAGCATGTCAGCTGCTCCCCATGTGGAAAAGCAATGCCGGCTCCCAAGGGACTTAGGGAGCCGGCGGGACTGTGGGGGATTGGGGACCCCCACAGTCCCCAACGGAGAGGGCCAGCCCCGGGGGATGGGGTCCCCAGGGCAAGTAGTGGCCCAGGAGGGGGCCACGCGGCCCCCTCCCAAAAAATAAAAATAATTTTTTTAAAAAAATGGAAAGGCCGGCTCCAGGGGATGGGGTCCCGGGGCCTTAAATAGCCAGAGGAGGGGGCCACGCAGCCCCCTCCAAAGAATAAAAATAAAAAGGCCATGCCCCGGCCCCGGGGATGGGGTCCCGGGGCCAATACAGGCCCAGGGAAGGGGGCCACGCGGCCCCCTTCCCGTTTTTTTTTTAATTAAAAATTTAAAAAAGGGGTAAGGCCCTGGGGGATGGGGTCCCCAGGGCATAAAAACAGGAAAAAGGAAGGGGGCTACACAGCTCCCCTTCAGGGACAAATTTTTTTTTTTTTTTTAAACGATCGGGCCCGCAGGCCCCGCCCACTTCCTTCACCACTCTGCAAACGCGCCCCCTGACGCGTTTGCAGAGGGGGAACGAATTCCCCTTGAATACTGGGGGTCCCTGGGGGCCAACTAGCCCACCAGGAACCTCCAATATGCGCCAGGGGGCTGCGTTGCGAAGACGTGTAGAGAGGCCACACCCCTTTTTACACCTCTCTGCAACGCAGCTCTGTGGCGCTTTTTGGAGGTATATGGTGGGCTAGTTGGACTCCGGGGACCCTCAGGATTCAAGGGGACTTAATTCCCCAACTTAAAACGCGCCACGGGGTGCGTTTGCACAGTGGTGAAGGGAGGGGGAGGGGCTTCAGGTGACATGTGTGCAAACAGGCCCCGTGGCGCGTTTTAAGATGGGGAATTAAATCCCCTTCAATCCTGAGGGTCCCTGGGGGCCAACTAGCCCAACAGGTACATCCAGAAAGCGCTACAGAGCTGCGTTGCAGAGAGGTGTAAAAAGGGGTGTGGCCTCTCTACACGTCTCTGCAACGCAGCCCCCTGGCGCATATTGGAGGTTCCTGGTGGGCTAGTTGGCCCCTAGGGACCCTCAGGATTCAAGGGGACTTAATCCCCAACTTAAAACGCGCCACGGGGCGCGTTTGCACAGATGTCACCTCAGGCCCCGCCCCTCCCTTCACCATTGTGCAAATATTCCTCTAAAATCAGCCGAAATACGAATTCCGATTTACTCACCTGTTATCAGGAGAGACCTCAGTGCTGTATCTTTCAGCCCAGTAATGGTCCTGAAAAGTAATTCTAACCATACTTACCAGTAACTTGAATTTCCTTCCATAGGCTAACATTGACTGGTTTCACTTGGAAATTCTTCTAAGTGTGGAGTTTTGGAACTTTAAAATATTCCTCTAAAATCAGCCGAAATACGAATTCCGATTTACTCACCTGTTATCAGGAGAGACCTCAGTGCTGCATCTTTCAGCCCAGTACTGGTCCTGAAAAGTAATTTTAACCGTACTTACCGGTAACTTGAATTTCCTTCATAGGCTAACATTGACTGGTTTCACTTGGAAATTCTTCTAAGTGTGGAGTTTTGGAACTTTAAAATATTCCTCTAAAATCAGCCGAAATACGAATTCCGATTTACTCACCTGTTATCAGGAGAGACCTCAGTGCTGCATCTTTCAGCCCAGTACTGATCCTCAAAAGTAATTTTAACCGTACTTACCAGTAACTTGAATTTCCTTCCATAGGATATCATTGCCTGCTTTTGCTGAAAAAGTTTCTAAGTGTTGATTTTTCAAACATACAAATATTCCTGTTAAATCAGCCGAAATACGAATTCCGATTTACTCACCTGTTATAAGGAGAGACCTCAGTGCTGTATCTTTCAGCCCAGTGCTGGTCCTGAAAAGTAATTTTAACCGTACTTACCAGTAACTTAAATTTCCTTCCATAGGCTAACATTGACTGGTTTCACTTGGAAATTCTTCTAAGTGTGGAGTTTTGGAACTTTAAAATATTCCTCTAAAATCAGCCGAAATACGAATTCCGATTTACTCACCTGTTATCAGGAGAGACCTCAGTGCTGCATCTTTCAGCCCAGTACTGGTCCTGAAAAGTAATTTTAACCGTACTTACCGGTAACTTGAATTTCCTTCATAGGCTAACATTGACTGGTTTCACTTGGAAATTCTTCTAAGTGTGGAGTTTTGGAACTTTAAAATATTCCTCTAAAATCAGCCGAAATACGAATTCCGATTTACTCACCTGTTATCAGGAGAGACCTCAGTGCTGCATCTTTCAGCCCAGTACTGATCCTGAAAAGTAATTTTAACCGTACTTACCGGTAAATTGAATTTCCTTCATAGGCTAACATTGACTGGTTTCACATGGAAATTCTTCTAAGTGTGGAGTTCTGGAACTTTAAAATATTCCTCTAAAATCAGCCGAAATACGAATTCCGATTTACTCACCTGTTATCAGGAGAGACCTCAGTGCTGCATCTTTCAGCCCAGTACTGGTCCTGAAAAGTAATTTTAACCGTACTTACCAGTAACTTGAATTTCCTTCCATAGGCTAACATTGACTGGTTTCACTTGGAAATTCTTCTAAGTGTTGATTTTTGAAACATACAAATATTCCTCTAAAATCAGCCGAAATCCGAATTCTGATTTACTCACCTGTTATCAGGAGAGACCTCAGTGCTGCATCTTTCAGCCCAGTACTGGTCCTGAAAAGTAATTTTAACCGTACTTACCAGTAACTTGAATTTCCTTCCATAGGCTAACATTGACTGGTTTCACTTGGAAATTCTTCTAAGTGTGGAGTTTTGGAACTTTAAAATATTCCTCTAAAATCAGCCGAAATACGAATTCCGATTTACTCACCTGTTATCAGGAGAGACCTCAGTGCTGCATCTTTCAGCCCAGTACTGATCCTCAAAAGTAATTTTAACCGTACTTACCGGTAACTTGAATTTCCTTCATAGGCTAAGATTGACTGGTTTTCAGCAAAAAGTTTCAAAGTGTTGATTTTCACAAACTACAAATATTCCTTAAAAATCGCCTGTATGACTTAAACGCATTCTTTCAACTGTTTACAGGAGATGCACCAGTGCTGGATCCAGGATCCAACACTGAGTAAGAAAAAGTAACGATAACAGTTTTTACCTGCTAAGTGAATTTCCTTCCATAGGATAACATTGGTGATTCTATGAGAAAAAGTTTCTAAGTGTCAACTTTTAAAATACAATAATATTCCTTAAAAATCACGACTGTAACCAAAACGCTTTTACTCAACTGTTTACAGGAGATGTACCAGGACTGAATCTAGGATCCAGTCCTGTGGTTAGAAAAAGTAATCCATAAAGTAACTAATTGCATTTAACTAGAAATTCACATTGAGCTGAATGTTGCATTGTGTTTGAAAATGTGTTGCCCATTGCAACAACTGTAACTACTGTACTTAAAAGTCTATTGCCTATCTGCAAAGTATTTAAACTAAAGTAATTCATTCTGAGAAAGTATTTTTTGTAATGTAATGTATAATGTAATTACAATGTAATTTAAAAAATAAAATATGTAAAAAAAATTGTTTCTAAAAATGTAGTAAATCAGTATGAAAAAAATTAATATAACAATTAATACATTTAAAAATTGTCATTTACAAAACCTTTGAAATTCACTGAAAAAACCGTAGGTTTCAGGCACGTTATAGTTAGAAATTAGCATTTAAAAAACCTTTGAAATTCACTGAAAAAACCATAGGTTTCAGACACGTTATAGTTACAAATTAGCATTTAAAAAACCTTTGAAATTCACTTGAAAAAACCATAGGTTTCAGACACGTTATAGTTACAAATTAGCATTTAAAAAACCTTTGAAATTCACTGAAAAAACCATAGGTTTTAGGGACAGTTATAGTTACTTGGACATTGCACTCGTACAAAACCCGTGAAATTCCCCGTTATAGTTAGTTCAGCTAACTATAACTCGCGCCCCGCAATGCACTGCTGATGACGTCACATATTACATCACTCATGACATGGTCAGTGACATCACTGATGACATCACTGATGACATCTCAAATGACATCACTGATGACATCATCCACGTGATAATCTGATGCACCTCCTCACACCCTAATATAACCTTTGATACCCCCACTCTAAATTACAGACTGCCATTCGCAAAACCATAGACACTCCAACACCAATAACTACATACCCACTCACTGATTCTTAGGTCTACACACACACATCCACTCACTCACCCGTACAGTCACTCATACTTACGGTCACTCAGTACAGGACTATCATATGCACTCTTACTCCTATATAGACACTCAAACAACGCCACTCATCCATAGAGATACTCACACACCTAGTCAGTCATGCAAATAATTAAACACACTGCCATTTACTCACCTATACAGTTATACACACACCAGCTCACTTACTCATACAAATAGTAGCACATTGTTACGCTCTTATACAATCACTGATACAAGCACACACTCATCCATACAGCCACTATCACAATCACTCACTCTTGCTTATAGCTATTTATATACTCCAACACACATATATACTGCCTTTCACATATGTAGTTACTCACACATGTACCACTGGGACATACATTCACTCACTAACACACTCTTACACACACTTACCCACCCATACAGTCTATCACAGATGCACTCTTGAAACCATCCACCCAGTGAATCACCCACTCACACATCTATGCACAGAGTTGCACACACCCCTCCCACACAAACACTCAGGCACCCATACAGATACTCAGACAAGCATTCAATAACTCATATAGACACTCATGTAGCTATTCACAAACACATGCAGCCACTTACACAGCAACAGACAGACGGATACAGACATTCATCCAGTTTAGTCACTAACCCATGCATTCAGTAAGATACGTTAAATCACTCACTTATAGAGTCAGTCACGCACCTACTAAATCATCCATACAGACACTTACACACCCACTCATTCTTCAATACGTCTTTTCCTATATATATTAAAAATATTTAAACTTTACAGAAACACACAGTCACTGGATGATGTCATCAGTGATGTCATCAGTGATGTCATCAGTGATGTCATTTGAGATGTCATCAGTGATGTCATCAGTGATGTCACTGACCATGTCATGAGTGATGTAATATGTGACGTCATCAGCAGTGCATTGCGGGCGCGAAGTTATAGTTAGCTGAACTAACTATAACGGGGAATTTCACGGGTTTTGTACGAGTGCAATGTCCAAGTAACTATAACTGTCCCTAAAACCTATGGTTTTTTCAGTGAATTTCAAAGGTTTTTTAAATGCTAATTTGTAACTATAACGTGTCTGAAACCTATGGTTTTTTCAGTGAATTTCAAAGGTTTTTTAAATGCTAATTTGTAACTATAACGTGTCTGAAACCTATGGTTTTTTCAGTGAATATATATATATATATATATATATATATATATATATATAAATATATGCCAAGGTGTATTGAAGAATGAGTGGGTGTATAAGCGTCTGAATGGATGATTTAGTAGGTGCGTGACTGACTGTATAAGTGAGTGATTAAACGTGTCTTACTGAATGCATGGGTTAGTGACTAATATGTGTGAATGTCTGTATCAGTCTGTCAGTTAGTGTATAAGCGGCTGCATGGGTTGGTGAGTAGCTACATGAGTGTCTATATTGGTTATCGATTGGTTGTCTGAGTATCTCTATGGGTGCCTGAGTGTCAGGGTGGGTGGGGGTGTGAGACTCTGTGCATAGATGTGTGAGTGGGTGATTCACTGGGTGTTTGGGTTCAAGAGTACATCGGTGAAGGGCTGTATGGGTGGGTGAGTGTGTGTATGGGTGTGTTGGTTATTGAATGGATATCTCACTGGTACAAGTGTGAGTAATTACATATGTAAAAGGCAGTATATGTGAGTTTTGGAGTATATAAATGACTATATGCGAGTGAGTGATTGTGAGAGTGGCGTATGGATGAGTGTGTGCTTGTATCAGTGATTGTATAAGAGAGTAAGTATGTGTTAGTATCTGTATGAATAAGTGAGGTGGTGTGTGTATAACTGTGTAGGTGAGTAAATGGGAGTGTGATTGATTCTTTGCATGACTGACTAGGTATGTGAGTAACAGTATGTATGAGTGGCGGTTTGTGAGTGTCTACATGGGTGTATGAGTGCATATAACAGTGGCTGTATTGATGAGTGACTACATGTATGAGTGACTGTATGGGTGAATGAGTGGATGTGTGTGTAGACCTAGGAATCAGTGAGTGGGTATGCAGAAAGAGGCAGAAAAGGTGCAGAAAGAGAGAACAGGGGTGCCGAAAGAGGCAAGAGGGGTGCAGAAATTTACAAGAGAGGTGCAGAAAGAAGCAAGAGCAGTGCAGTAAGAAACAACAGAGGTGCAGAAAGAGGCAAGAGGGGTACAGAAAGAGGCAAAAGAAGAGCAGAAACAAGCAAAAGAGATGCATAAAGAGGCTAGAGGGGTCCAGAAAGAGGCAAGAGAGGTGCAAAAAGAGGGAAGAGAGGTGCAAAAAGAGGGAAGAAGGGTGCAGAAAGAGGCAAGTGGGGTGCAGAAAGAAGCAAGAGAGGTGTAGAAAGAAGCAAGAGAAGTACAGAAAGAAATCAGAGGTGCAAAAAGAAGCAAGCGCAATTCAGAAAGAACCAACGGAGGTGCAGAAAGAGGCAAGAGAGGTGCCGAAAGAGGCAAGAGAAGTGCAGAAAGAAGCAAAAGAGGTGCAGAAAGAGGCAAGAGGGGTGCAGAAAGAGGCAAGAGATGTGCAGAAAGAACCAAGAGATGTGCAGGAAAAGGGAAGAAGTGTGCAGAAAGGCACAAGGGGTGCAGAAAGTAGCAAGAGAGGTGAAGAAAGAAGCAAGAGAAGTGCAGAAAGAAGCAAGAGAAGTGCAGAAAGAAGCAAGAGAGGTGCAGAAAGAGGCAAGAGGGGTGCAGAAAGAGGCAAGAGAAGTGCAGAAGGAAGCAACAGAGGTGCAGAAAGAGGCAAGAAAAGTGCAGAAAGAGGCAAGAGAGTTGCAGAAACAGGCAAAAGAGGTGCACAAAGAGAGAACAGGGGTGCACAGAGAGGCAAGAGAGGTACAGAAAGAACCAACAGAAGTGCAGAAAGAGGCAAGAGGGGTGCAGAAATGTGCAAGAGAGTAGCAGATAGAAGCAAGAGCAGTGCAGAAAGAACCAACAGAGGTGCAGAAAGAGGAAGAGGAGTGCATAAAGAGGCAAGAGAAGTGCAGAAAAAAGCAAAAGAGGTGCAGAAAGAGGCAAGAGGGGTGCAGAAAGAGGCAAGAGAGGAGCAGCAAGAGGCAAGAGAGGTGCACACAGAGGCACGAGTGGTGCAGAAATTTGCAAAAGAGGTGCAGAAAGAAGCAAGAGAAGTGCAGAAAGAAGCAACAGAGGTGCAGAAAGAGGCAAGAGAAGTTCAGAAAGAGGCAGCAGAGGTGCAGAAACAGGCAGAAGAGTTGCAGAAAGAGGCAGAAGAGGTGCAGAAATAGAGAAGAGGGGTGCCGAAAGAGGCAAGAGGGGTGCAGAAATTTGCAAGAGAGGTGCAGAAAGCAGCAAGAGCAGTGCAGTAAGAAACAACAGAGGTGCAGAAGGAGGCAAGAGGGGTACAGAAAGAGGCAAAAGAAGAGCAGAAACAAGCAAAAGAGATGCAGAAAGAGGCTAGAGTGGTCCAGAAAAAGGCAAGAGAGGTGCACAAAGAGGGAAGAGAGGTGCACAAAGAGGGAAGAAGGGTGCACAAAGAGGCAAGTGGGGTGCAGAAAGAAGCAAGAGAGGTGTAGAAAGAAGTAAGAGAAGTGCAGAAAGAAAACAGAGGTGCAGAAAGAAGCAAGAGCAGTGCATAAAGAACCAACAGAGGTGCAGAAAGAGGCAAGCGGGGTCCAGAAAGAGGCAAGAGAAGTGCAGAAAGAAGCAAGAGACGTGCAGAAAGAACCAGGTGACATGCAGGAAAAGGGAATAAGTGTGAAGAAAGAGGCACGAGGGGTGCAGAAAGAAGCAAGGGAGGTGTAGAAAGAAGCAAGAAAACTGCAGAAAGAAGCAAGAGAAGTACAGAAAGAAGCAACAGCGGTGCAGAAAGAGGCAAGAGGGGTGCAGAAAGAGGCAAGAGAAGTGCAGAAGGAAGCAACAGAGGTGCAGAAAGAGGCAAGAAAAGTGTAGAAAGAGGCAAGAGAGTTGCAGAAATAGGCAAAAGAGGTGCATAAAGAGGGAACAGGGGTGCACACAGAGGCAAGAGAGGTACAGAAAGAACCAACAGAAGTGCAGAAAGAGGCAAGAGGGGTGTAGAAATGTGCAAGAGAGTAGCAGATAGAAGCAAGAGCAGTGCAGAAAGAACCAACAGAGGTGCAGAAAGAGGAAGAGGAGTGCAGACAGAGGCAAGAGAAGTGCAAAAAAAAGCAAAAGAGGTGCAGAAAGAGCAAGAGGGGTGTAGAAAAAGGCAAGAGAGGAGCAGAAAGAGACACGAGGGGTGCAGAAATTTGCAAGAGAGGTGCAGAAAGAAGCAAGAGATGTGCAGAAAGAAGCAACCGAGGTGCAGAAAGAGGCAAGAGGGGTGCAGAAAGAAGCAAGAGAAGTGCAGAAAGAAGGAACAGAGATGCAGATAGACGCAAGAGGGGTGCAGACAGAGGCAAGAGAGGTGCAGGAAGAGGGAAGAGGGGTGCAGAAAGAGGCAAGAGGGGTGCAGACATTTGCAAGACGGGTGCAGAAAGAAACAAGAGCGGTGCAGAAACAACCAAGAGAGGTGCAGAAAGAGGCAAGAGGGGTGAAGAAAGAGGCAAGAGAAGTGCAGAAAGAAGCAACAGAGGTGCCGAAAGAGACAAGAGAACTGTAGAAAGAGGCAAGAGTGTTGCAGAAACAGGCAAGAGAGGTGCAGAAAGAGGGAAGAGAGGTGTGGAAAGAGGGAAGAAGGCTACAGAAAGAAGCAAGAGGGATGCAGAAAGAAGCAACAGAAATGCAGAAAAAAGCAAGAGAAGTGCAGAAAGAAGCAAAAGAAGCAACAGAGGTGCAGAAAGAGGCAAGAGGGGTGCAGAAAGAGTAAGAGAAGTGCAAAAAAGAAGCAACAGAGGTGCAGGAGGCAAGAGAAGTGCAGAAAGAAGCAAAAGAGGTGCACAAAGAGGCAAGAGGGGTGCACAAAGAGGCAAGAGATGTGCAGAAAGAACCAAGAGATGTGCAGGAAAAGGGAAGAAGTGTGCAGAAAGAGGCACAAGGGGTGCAGAAAGTAGCAAGAGAGGTGAAGAAAGAAGCAAGAGAAGTGCATAAAGAAGCAAGAGAAGTACAGAAAGAAGCAAGAGACGTGCAGAAAGAGGCAAGAGGGGTGCAGAAAGAGGCAAGAGAAGTGCAGAAGGAAGCAACAGAGGTGCAGAAAGAGGCAAGAAAAGTGCAGAAAGAGGCAAGAGAGTTGCAGAAACAGGCAAAAGAGGTGCACAAAGAGAGAACAGGGGTGCACAGAGAGGCAAGAGAGGTACAGAAAGAACCAACAGAAGTGCAGAAAGAGGCAAGAGGGGTGCAGAAATGTGCAAGAGAGTAGCAGATAGAAGCAAGAGCAGTGCAGAAAGAACCAACAGAGGTGCAGAAAGAGGAAGAGGAGTGCATAAAGAGGCAAGAGAAGTGCAGAAAAAAGCAAAAGAGGTGCAGAAAGAGGCAAGAGGGGTGCAGAAAGAGGCAAGAGAGGAGCAGCAAGAGGCAGGAGAGGTGCACTCAGAGGCACGAGGGGTGCAGAAATTTGCAAAAGAGGTGCAGAAAGAAGCAAGAGAAGTGCAGAAAGAAGCAACAGAGGTGCAGAAAGAGGCAAGAGAAGTTCAGAAAGAGGCAGCAGAGGTGCAGAAACAGGCAGAAGAGTTGCAGAAAGAGGCAGAAGAGGTGCAGAAATAGAGAAGAGGGGTGCCGAAAGAGGCAAGAGGGGTGCAGAAATTTGCAAGAGAGGTGCAGAAAGCAGCAAGAGCAGTGCAGTAAGAACAACAGAGGTGCAGAAGGAGGCAAGAGGGGTACAGAAAGAGGCAAAAGAAGAGCAGAAACAAGCAAAAGAGATGCAGAAAGAGGCTAGAGTGGTCCAGAAAAAGGCAAGAGAGGTGCACAAAGAGGGAAGAGAGGTGCACAAAGAGGGAAGAAGGGTGCACAAAGAGGCAAGTGGGGTGCAGAAAGAAGCAAGTGAGGTGTAGAAAGAAGCAAGAGAAGTGCAGAAAGAAAACAGAGGTGCAGAAAGAAGCAAGAGCAGTGCAGAAAGAACCAACAGAGGTGCAGAAAGAGGCAAGCGGGGTCCAGAAAGAGGCAAGAGAAGTGCAGAAAGAAGCAAGAGACGTGCAGAAAGAACCAGGTGACATTCAGGAAAAGGGAATAAGTGTGAAGAAAGAGGCACGAGGGGTGCAGAAAGAAGCAAGAGAGGTGTAGAAAGAAGCAAGAAAACTACAGAAAGAAGCAAGAGAAGTACAGAAAGAAGCAACAGCGGTGCAGAAAGAGGCAAGAGGGGTGCAGAAAGAGGCAAGAGAAGTGCAGAAGGAAGCAACAGAGGTGCAGAAAGAGGCAAGAAAAGTGTAGAAAGAGGGAAGAGAGTTGCAGAAATAGGCAAAAGAGGTGCATAAAGAGGGAACAGGGGTGCACACAGAGGCAAGAGAGGTACAGAAAGAACCAACAGAGGTGCAGAAAGAGGCAAGAGGGGTGTAGAAATGTGCAAGAGAGTAACAGATAGAAGCAAGAGCAGTGCAGAAAGAACCAACAGAGGTGCAGAAAGAGGAAGAGGAGTGCAGACAGAGGCAAGAGAAGTGCAAAAAAAAGCAAAAGAGGTGCAGAAAGAGGCAAGAGGGGTGTAGAAAAAGGCAAGAGAGGAGCAGAAAGAGACACGAGGGGTGCAGAAATTTGCAAGAGAGGTGCAGAAAGAAGCAAGAGATGTGCAGAAAGAAGCAACCGAGGTGCAGAAAGAGGCAAGAGGGGTGCAGAAAGAAGCAAGAGAAGTGCAGAAAGAAGGAACAGAGTTGAAGATAGACGCAAGAGGGGTGCAGACAGAGGCAAGAGAGGTGCAGAAAGAGGCAAGAGGGGTGCAGACATTTGCAAGACGGGTGCAGAAAGAAACAAGAGCGGTGCAGAAACAACCAAGAGAGGTGCAGAAAGAGGCAAGAGGGGTGGAGAAAGAGGCAAGAGAAGTGCAGAAAGAAGCAACAGAGGTGCCGAAAGAGGCAAGAGGGGTGCAGAAAGAGGCAAGAGAAGTGCAGAAGGAAGCAACAGAGGTGCAGAAAGAGGCAAGAAAAGTGTAGAAAGAGACAAGAGAGTTGCAGAAATAGGCAAAAGAGGTGCATAAAGAGGGAACAGGGGTGCACACAGAGGCAAGAGAGGTACAGAAAGAACCAACAGAGGTGCAGAAAGAGGCAAGAGGGGTGTAGAAATGTGCAAGAGAGTAGCAGATAGAAGCAAGAGCAGTGCAGAAAGAACCAACAGAGGTGCAGAAAGAGGAAGAGGAGTGCAGACAGAGGCAAGAGAAGTGCAAAAAAAGCAAAAGAGGTGCAGAAAGAGGCAAGAGGGGTGTAGAAAAAGGCAAGAGAGGAGCAGAAAGAGACACGAGGGGTGCAGAAATTTGCAAGAGAGGTGCAGAAAGAAGCAAGAGATGTGCAGAAAGAAGCAACCGAGGTGCAGAAAGCGGCAAGAGGGGTGCAGAAAGAAGCAAGAGAAGTGCAGAAAGAAGGAACAGAGGTGCAGATAGATGCAAGAGGGGTGCAGACAGAGGCAAGAGAGGTGCAGGAAGAGGGAAGAGGGGTGCAGAAAGAGGCAAGAGGGGTGCAGACATTTGCAAGACGGGTGCAGAAAGAAACAAGAGCGGTGCAGAAACAACCAAGAGAGGTGCAGAAAGAGGCAAGAGGGGTGAAGAAAGAGGCAAGAGAAGTGCAGAAAAAAGAAACAGAGGTGCCGAAAGAGACAAGAGAACTGTAGAAAGAGGCAAGAGTGTTGCAGAAACAGGCAAGAGAGGTGCAGAAAGAGGGAAGAGAGGTGTAGAAAGAGGGAAGAAGGCTACAGAAAGAAGCAAGAGGGATGCAGAAAGAAGCAACAGAAATGCAGAAAAAAGCAAGAGAAGTGCAGAAAGAAGCAAAAGAAGCAACAGAGGTGCAGAAAGAGGCAAGAGGGGTGCAGAAAGAGGAAGAGAAGTGCAAAAAAGAAGCAACAGAGGTGCAGGAGGCAAGAGAAGTGTAGAAAGAAGCAAAAGAGGTGCACAAAGAGGCAAGAGGGGTGCAGAAAGAGGCAAGAGATGTGCAGAAAGAACCAAGAGATGTGCAGGAAAAGGGAAGAAGTGTGCAGAAAGAGGCCCAAGGGGTGCAGAAAGTAGCAAGAGAGGTGAAGAAAGAAGCAAGAGAAGTGCATAAAGAAGCAAGAGAAGTGCAGAAAGAAGCAAGAGAGGTGCAGAAAGAGGCAAGAGGGGTGCAGAAAGAGGCAATAGAAGTGCAGAAGGAAGCAACAGAGGTGCAGAAAGAGGCAAGAAAAGTGCAGAAAGAGGCAAGAGAGTTGCAGAAACAGGCAAAAGAGGTGCACAAAGAGAGAACAGGGATGCACAGAGAGGCAAGAGAGGTACAGAAAGAACCAACAGAAGTGCAGAAAGAGGCAAGAGGGGTGCAGAAATGTGCAAGAGAGTAGCAGATAGAAGCATGAGCAGTGCAGAAAGAACCAACAGAGGTGCAGAAAGAGGAAGAGGAGTGCATAAAGAGGCAAGAGAAGTGCAGAAAAAAGCAAAAGAGGTGCAGAAAGAGGCAAGAGGGGTGCAGAAAGAGGCAAGAGAGGAGCAGCAAGAGGCAAGAGAGGTGCACACAGAGGCACGAGGGGTGCAGAAATTTGCAAAAGAGGTGCAGAAAGAAGCAAGAGAAGTGCAGAAATAAGCAACAGAGGTGCAGAAAGAGGCAAGAGAAGTTCAGAAAGAGGCAGCAGAGGTGCAGAAACAGGCAGAAGAGTTGCAGAAAGAGGCAGAAGAGGTGCAGAAATAGAGAAGAGGGGTGCTGAAAGAGGCAAGAGGGGTGCAGAAATTTGCAAGAGAGGTGCAGAAAGCAGCAAGAGCAGTGCAGTAAGAACAACAGAGGTGCAGAAGGAGGCAAGAGGGGTACAGAAAGAGGCAAAAGAAGAGCAGAAACAAGCAAAAGAGATGCAGAAAGAGGCTAGAGTGGTCCAGAAAAAGGCAAGAGAGGTGCACAAAGAGGGAAGAGAGGTGCACAAAGAGGGAAGAAGGGTGCACAAAGAGTCAAGTGGGGTGCAGAAAGAAGCAAGAGAGGTGTAGAAAGAAGCAAGAGAAGTGCAGAAAGAAAACAGAGGTGCAGAAAGAATCAAGAGCAGTGCAGAAAGAACCAACAGAGGTGCAGAAAGAGGCAAGCGGGGTCCAGAAAGAGGCAAGAGAAGTGCAGAAAGAAGCAAGAGACGTGCAGAAAGAACCAGGTGACATGCAGGAAAAGGGAATAAGTGTGAAGAAAGAGGCACGAGGGGTGCAGAAAGAAGCAAGAGAGGTGTAGAAAGAAGCAAGAAAACTGCAGAAAGAAGCAAGAGAAGTACAGAAAGAAGCAACAGCGGTGCAGAAAGAGGCAAGAGGGGTGCAGAAAGAGGCAAGAGAAGAGCAGAAGGAAGCAACAGAGGTGCAGAAAGAGGCAAGAAAAGTATAGAAAGAGGCAAGAGAGTTGCAGAAATAGGCAAAAGAGGTGCATAAAGAGGGAACAGGGGTGCACACAGAGGCAAGAGAGGTACAGAAAGAACCAACAGAGGTGCAGAAAGAGGCAAGAGGGGTGTAGAAATGTGCAAGAGAGTAGCAGATAGAAGCAAGAGCAGTGCAGAAAGAACCAACAGAGGTGCAGAAAGAGGAAGAGGAGTGCAGACAGAGGCAAGAGAAGTGCAAAAAAAAGCAAAAGAGGTGCAGAAAGAGGCAAGAGGGGTGTAGAAAAAGGCAAGAGAGGAGCAGAAAGAGACACGAGGGGTGCAGAAATTTGCAAGAGAGGTGCAGAAAGAAGCAAGAGATGTGCAGAAAGAAGCAACCGAGGTGCAGAAAGAGGCAAGAGGGGTGCAGAAAGAAGCAAGAGAAGTGCAGAAGGAAGGAACAGAGGTACAGATAGACGCAAGAGGGGTGCAGACAGAGGCAAGAGAGGTGCAGGAAGAGGGAAGAGGGGTGCAGAAAAAGGCAAGAGGGGTGCAGACATTTGCAAGACCGGTGCAGAAAGAAACAACAGCGGTGCAGAAACAACCAAGAGAGGTGCAGAAAGAGGCAAGAGGGGTGAAGAAAGAGGCAAGAGAAGTGCAGAAAGAAGCAACAGAGGTGCCGAAAGAGGCAAGAGGGGTGCAGAAAGAGGCAAGAGAAGTGCAGAAGGAAGCAACAGAGGTGCAGAAAGAGGCAAGAAAAGTGTAGAAAGAGGCAAGAGAGTTGCAGAAATAGGCAAAAGAGGTGCATAAAGAGGGAACAGGGGTGCACACAGAGGCAAGAGAGGTACAGGAAGAACCAACAGAGGTGCAGAAAGAGGCAAGAGGGGTGTAGAAATGTGCAAGAGAGTAGCAGATAGAAGCAAGAGCAGTGCAGAAAGAACCAACAGAGGTGCAGAAAGAGGAAGAGGAGTGCAGACAGAGGCAAGAGATGTGCAAAAAAAGCAAAAGAGGTGCAGAAAGAGGCAAGAGGGGTGTAGAAAAAGGCAAGAGAGGAGCAGAAAGAGACACGAGGTGTGCAGAAATTTGCAAGAGAGGTGCTGAAAGAAGCAAGAGATGTGCAGAAAGAAGCAACCGAGGTGCAGAAAGCGGCAAGAGGGGTGCAGAAAGAAGCAAGAGAAGTGCAGAAAGAAGGAACAGAGGTGCAGATAGACGCAAGAGGGGTGCAGACAGAGGCAAGAGAGGTGCAGGAAGAGGGAAGAGGGGTGCAGAAAGAGGCAAGAGGGGTGCAGACATTTGCAAGACGGGTGCAGAAAGAAACAAGAGCGGTGCAGAAGCAACCAAGAGAGGTGCAGAAAGAGGCAAGAGGGGTGAAGAAAGAGGCAAGAGAAGTGCAGAAAGAAGCAACAGAGGTGCCGAAAGAGACAAGAGAACTGTAGAAAGAGGCAAGAGTGTTGCAGAAACAGGCAAGAGAGGTGCAGAAAGAGGGAAGAGAGGTGTAGAAAGAGGGAAGAAGGCTACAGAAAGAAGCAAGAGGGATGCAGAAAGAAGCAACAGAAATGCAGAAAAAAGCAAGAGAAGTGCAGAAAGAAGCAAAAGAATCAACAGAGGTGCAGAAAGAGGCAAGAGGGGTGCAGAAAGAGGAAGAGAAGTGCAAAAAAGAAGCAACAGAGGTGCAGGAGGCAAGAGAAGTGCATAAAGAAGCAAAGGAGGTGCACAAAGAGGCAAGAGGGGTGCAGAAAGAGGCAAGAGATGTGCAGAAAGAACCAAGAGATGTGCAGGAAAAGGGAAGAAGTGTGCAGAAAGAGGCACAAGGGGTGCAGAAAGTAGCAAGAGAGGTGAAGAAAGAAGCAAGAGAAGTGCATAAAGAAGCAAGAGAAGTGCAGAAAGAGGCAAGAGGGGTGCAGAAAGAGGCAAGAGAAGTGCAGAAGGAAGCAACAGAGGTGCAGAAAGAGGCAAGAAAAGTGCAGAAAGAGGCAAGAGAGTTGCAGAAACAGACAAAAGAGGTGCACAAAGAGAGAACAGGGGTGCAAAGAGAGGCAAGAGAGGTACAGAAAGAACCAACAGAAGTGCAGAAAGAGGCAAGAGGGGTGCAGAAATGTGCAAGAGAGTAGCAGATAGAAGCAAGAGCAGTGCAGAAAGAACCAACAGAGGTGCAGAAAGAGGAAGAGGAGTGCATAAAGAGGCAAGAGAAGTGCAGAAAAAAGCAAAAGAGGTGCAGAAAGAGGCAAGAGGGGTGCAGAAAGAGGCAAGAGAGGAGCAGCAAGAGGCAAGAGAGGTGCACACAGAGGCACGAGGGGTGCAGAAATTTGCAAAAGAGGTGCAGAAAGAAGCAAGAGAAGTGCAGAAAGAAGCAACAGAGGTGCAGAAAGAGGCAAGAGAAGTTCAGAAAGAGGCAGCAGAGGTGCAGAAACAGGCAGAAGAGTTGCAGAAAGAGGCAGAAGAGGTGCAGAAATAGAGAAGAGGGGTGCCGAAAGAGGCAAGAGGGTGCAGAAATTTGCAAGAGAGGTGCAGAAAGCAGCAAGAGCAGTGCAGTAAGAACAACAGAGGTGCAGAAGGAGGCAAGAGGGGTACAGAAAGAGGCAAAAGAAGAGCAGAAACAAGCAAAAGAGATGCAGAAAGAGGCTAGAGTGGTCCAGAAAAAGGCAAGAGAGGTGCACAAAGAGGGAAGAGAGGTGCACAAAGAGGGAAGAATGGTGCACAAAGAGGCAAGTGGGGTGCAGAAAGAAGCAAGAGAGGTGTAGAAAGAAGCAAGAGAAGTGCAGAAAGAAAACAGAGGTGCAGAAAGAAGCAAGAGCAGTGCAGAATGAACCAACAGAGGTGCAGAAAGAGGCAAGCGGGGTCCAGAAAGAGGCAAGAGAAGTGCAGAAAGAAGCAAGAGACGTGCAGAAAGAACCAGGTGACATGCAGGAAAAGGGAATAAGTGTGAAGAAAGAGGCACGAGGGGTGCAGAAAGAAGCAAGAGAGGTGTAGAAAGAAGCAAGAAAACTGCAGAAAGAAGCAAGAGAAGTACAGAAAGAAGCAACAGCGGTGTAGAAAGAGGCAAGAGGGGGTGCAGAAAGAGGCAAGAGAAGTGCAGAAGGAAGCAACAGAGGTGCAGAAAGAGGCAAGAAAAGTGTAGAAAGAGGCAAGAGAGTTGCAGAAATAGGCAAAAGAGGTGCATAAAGAGGGAACAGGGGTGCACACAGAGGCAAGAGAGGTACAGAAAGAACCAACAGAGGTGCAGAAAGAGGCAAGAGGGGTGTAGAAATGTACAAGAGAGTAGCAGATAGAAGCAAGAGCAGTGCAGAAAGAACCAACAGAGGTGCAGAAAGAGGAAGAGGAGTGCAGACAGAGGCAAGAGAAGTGCAAAAAAAAGCAAAAGAGGTGCAGAAAGAGGCAAGAGGGGTGTAGAAAAAGGCAAGAGAGGAGCAGAAAGAGACACGAGGGGTGCAGAAATTTGCAAGAGAGGTGCAGATAGAACAAGAGATGTGCAGAAAGAAGCAACAGAGGTGCAGAAAGAGGCAAGAGGGGTGCAGAAAGAAGCAAGAGAAGTGCAGAAAGAAGGAACAGAGGTGCAGATAGATGCAAGCGGGGTGCAGACAGAGGCAAGAGAGGTGCAGGAAGAGGGAAGAGGGGTGCAGAAAGAGGCAAGAGGGGTGCAGACATTTGCAAGACGGGTGCAGAAAGAAACAAGAGCGGTGCAGAAACAACCAAGAGAGGTGCAGAAAGAGGCAAGAGGGTGAAGAAAGAGGCAAGAGAAGTGCAGAAAGAAGCAACAGAGGTGCCGAAAGAGACAAGAGAACTGTAGAAAGAGGCAAGAGTGTTGCAGAAACAGGCAAGAGAGGTGCAGAAAGAGGGAAGGGAGGTGTAGAAAGAGGGAAGAAGGCTACAGAAAGAAGCAAGAGGGATGCAGAAAGAAGCAACAGAAATGCAGAAAGAAGCAAGAGAAGTGCAGAAAGAAGCAAAAGAAGCAACAGAGGTGCAGAAAGAGGCAAGAGGGGTGCAGAAAGAGGAAGAGAAGTGCAAAAAAGAAGCAACAGAGGTGCAGGAGGCAAGAGAAGTGCAGAAAGAGGCAAATGAGATGCAGAAAGAGGCAAGAGAGGTGCAGAAAGAGGGAAGACAAGTGCAGAAAGAGACAACAGGGGTGCAGAAAGAAGCATGGGAAGTGCAGAATGAAGCGACAGGGGTGCAGAAATATGCAAGAGAAGTGCAGAAAGAAGCAACAGAGGTGCCAGAAGGAGGCAAGAGAATGGCAGAAAGAGGCAAGAGAGTTGCAGAAACAGGCAAAAGAGGTCCAGAAAGAGGGAACAGGGGTGCAGACAGAGGCAAGAGAGGTGCAGAAATAAGTAAGAGGGGGGCAGAAATTTGCAAGAGGGGTGCAGAAATTTGCAAGAGCGGTGCAGAAAGAAGCAAGCGCAATGCAAAAGAACAAACAGAGGTGCAAAAATAGGAAAGTGAGGTGTAGAAGGAGGCAAGAGAACTGCAGAAAGAGGCAAGAGAGTTGCAGAAACAGGCAAAAGGGGTGCAGAAAGAGGGAAAAGGGTTGTAGAAAAAGGGAAGAGGGGTGCAGAAAAGGCAAGAGGGATGCAGACATTTGGAACAGAGGTGCAGAAAGAAGCAAGAGCAGTGCAGAAAGAACCAATAGAGGTGCAGAAAGGGCAAGAGGGGTACATAAAGAGGCAAGTGAAGTGCAGAACGAAGCAAAAGAGGTACAGAAAGAACCAACAGAGGTGCAGAAAGAGGCAAGAGGGGTACAGAAACAGGCAACTGAGGTGCAGAAAGAGGGAATACGAGTGCAGAAAGAGACAACAGGGGTGCAGAAAGAAGCATGGGAAGCGCAGAATGAAGTGACAGGGGTGCAGAAAGAGGTAAGAGAAGTGCAGAAAGAAGCAACAGAGGTGCAGAAGGAGGCAAGAGAATGGCAGAAAGAGGCAAGAGAGTTGCAGAAACAGGCAAGAGAGGTGCAGAAAGAGGGAAGAAGAGTGCAGAAAGAGACAACAGGGGTGCAGAAAGAAGCATGGGAAGTGCAGAATGAAGCGACAGGGATGCAGAAAGAGGCTAGAGAAGTGCAGAAAAAAGCAACAGAGGTGCAGAAGGAGGCAAGAGAACAGCAGAAACAGGCAAGAGAGTTGCAGAAACAGGCAAAAGAGGTCCAGAAAGAGGGAACAGGGGTGCAGACAGAGGCAAGAGAGGTGCAGAAATAGGTAAGAGGGGGGCAGAAAGAGGCAAGAGGGGTGCAGAAATTTGCAAGAGAGTGCAGAAAGAAGCAAGCACAATGCAAAAGAACCAACAGAGGTGCAAAAAGAGGCAAATGAGGTGTAGAAGGAGGCAAGAGAACTGCAGAAAGAGGCAAGAGAGTTGCAGAAACAGGCAAAAGGGGTGCAGAAAGAGGGAAAAGGGTTGCAGAAAAAAGGAAGAGGGGTGCAGAAAAAGGCAAGAGGGATGCAGAAACAGGCAAAAGAGGTGCATAAAGAGGGAACAGGGGTGCACACAGAGGCAAGAGAGGTACAGAAAGAACCAACAGAGGTGCAGAAAGAGGAAGAGGAGTGCAGACAGAGGCAAGAGAAGTGCAGAAAAAAGCAAAAGAGGCGCAGAAAGAGGCAAGAGGGGTGTAGAAAAAGGCAAGAGAGGAGCAGAAAGAGACACGAGGGGTGCAGAAATTTGCAAGAGAGGTGCAGAAAGAAGCAAGAGATGTGCAGAAAGAAGCAACAGAGGTGCAGAAAGAGGCAAGAGGGGTGCAGAAAGAAGCAAGAGAAGTGCAGAAAGAAGGAACAGAGGTGCAGATAGACGCAAGAGGGGTGCAGACAGAGGCAAGAGAGGTGCAGGAAGAGGGAAGAGGGTGCAGAAAGAGGCAAGAGGGGTGCAGACATTTGCAAGACGGGTGCAGAAAGAAACAAGAGCAGTGCAGAAACAACCAAGAGAGGTGCAGAAAGAGGCAAGAGGGGTGAAGAAAGAGGCAAGAGAAGTGCAGAAAGAAGCAACAGAGGTGCCGAAAGAGACAAGAGAACTGTAGAAAGAGGCAAGAGTGTTGCAGAAACAGGCAAGAGAGGTGCAGAAAGAGGGAAGAGAGATGTAGAAAGAGGGAAGAAGGCTACAGAAAGAAGCAAGAGGGATGCAGAAAGAAACAACAGAAATGCAGAAAGAAGCAAGAGAAGTGCAGAAAGAAGCAAAAGAAGCAACAGAGGTGCAGGAGGCAAGAGAAGTGCAGAAAGAGGCAAATGAGATGCAAAAAGAGGCAAGAGAGGTGCATAAATAGGGAAGACAAGTGCAGAAAGAGACAACAGGGGTGCAGAAAGAAGCTTGGGAAGTGCAGAATGAAGCGACAGGGGTGCAGAAAGAGACAAGAGAAGTGCAGAAAGAAGCAACAGAGGTGCCAGAAGGAGGCAAGAGAATGGCAGAAAGAGGCAAGAGAGTTGCAGAAACAGGCAAAAGAGGTCCAGAAAGAGGGAACAGGGGTGCAGACAGAGGCAAGAGAGGTGCAGAAATAAGTAAGAGGGGGGCAGAAATTTGCAAGAGGGGTGCAGAAATTTGCAAGAGCGATGCAGAAAGAAGCAAGCGCAATGCAAAAGAACCAACAGAGGTGCAAAAAGAGGAAAGTGAGGCGTAGAAGGAGGCAAGAGAACTGCAGAAAGAGGCAAGAGAGTTGCAGAAACAGGCAAAAGGGGTGCAGAAAGAGGGAAAAGGGTTGTAGAAAAAGGGAAGAGGGGTGCAGAAAAAGGCAAGAGGGATGCAGAAATTTGGAACAGAGGTGCAGAAAGAAGCAAGAGCAGTGCAGAAAGAACCAATAGAGGTGCAGAAAGAGGCAAGAGGGGTACAGAAAGAGGCACGTGAAGTGCAGAACGAAGCAAAAGAGGTACAAAAAGAACCAACAGAGGTGCAGAAAGGGGTAGGAGAGGTGCAGAAAGAGGCAAGAGGGGTACAGAAACAGGCAACTGAGGTGCAGAAAGAGGGAATACGAGTGCAGAAAGAGACAAAAGGGGTGCAGAATGAAGTGACAGGCGTGCAGAAAGAGGTAAGAGAAGTGCAGAAAGAAGCAACAGAGGTGCAGAAGGAGGCAAGAGAATGGCAGAAAGAGGCAAGAGAGTTGCAGAAACAGGCAAGAGAGGTGCAGAAAGAGGAAAGAAGAGTGCAGAAAGAGACAACAGGGGTGCAGAAAGAAGCATGGGAAGTGCAGAATGAAGCGACAGGGGTGCAGAAAGAGGCAAGAGAAGTGCAGAAAAAGGCAACAGAGGTGCAGAAGGAGGCAAGAGAACAGCAGAAACAGGCAAGAGAGTTGCAGAAACAGGCAAAAGAGGTCCAGAAAGCGGGAACAGGGGTGCAGACAGAGGCAAGAGAGGTGCAGAAATAGGTAAGAGGGGGGCAGAAAGAGGCAAGAGGGGTGCAGAAATTTGCAAGAGAGGTGCAGAAAGAAGGAAGCACAATGCAAAAGAACCAACAGAGGTGCAAAAAGAGGCAAGTGAGGTGTAGAAGGAGGCAAGAGAACTGCAGAAAGAGGCAAGAGAGTTGCAGAAACAGGCAAAAGGGGTGCAGAAAGAGGGAAAAGGGTTGCAGAAAAAAGGAAGAGGGGTGCAGAAAAAGGCAAGAGGGATTCAGAAATTTGGAACAGAGGTGCAGAAAGAAGCAAGAGCAGTGGAGAAAGAACCAACAGAGGTGCAGAAAGAGGCAAGAGGGGTACAGAAAGAGGCAAGTGAAGTGCAGAACGAAGCAAAAGAGGTACAGAAAGAACCAACAGTGATGTCATTTGAGATGTCATCAGTGATGTCATCAGTGATGTCACTGACCATGTCATGAGTGATGTAATATGTGACGTCATCAGCAGTGCATTGCGGGGGCGCGAGTTATAGTTACCTGAACTAACTATAACGGGGGAATTTCACGGGGTTTGTACGAGTGCAATGTCCAACTAACTATAACTGTCCCTAAAACCTTATGGTTTTTTCAGTGAATTTCTAAGGTTTTTTAAATGCAAATTTCTAACTATAACGTGCCTGAAACCTATGGTTTTTTCAGTGAATTTCAAAGGTTTTTTAAATGCTAATTTCTAACTATAACGTGTCTGAAACCTATGGTTTTTTCAGTGAATTTCAAAGGTTTTTTAAATGCTAATTCCTAACTATAACATGTCTGAAACCTACGGTTTTTTCAGTGAATTTCAAAGGTTTTGTAAATGACAATTTTTAAATGTATTAATTGTTATATTTATTTTTTTCATACTGATTTACTACATTGTTAGAAACATTTTTTTTTACTTTTTTATTTTTTAAATTACATTGTAATTACATTATACATTACAAAAAATACTTTCTCAGAATGAATTACTTTAGTTTAAATACTTTGCACATAGGCAATAGACTTTTAAGTACAGTAGTTACAGTTGTTGCAATGGGCAACACATTTTCAAACACAATGCAACATTCAGCTCAATGTGAATTTCTAGTTAAATGCAATTAGTTACTTTATGGATTACTTTTTCTAACCACAGGACTGGATCCTAGATTCAGTCCTGGGACATCTCCTGTAAACAGTTGAGTAAAAGCGTTTTGGTTACAGTAGTGATTTTTAAGGAATATTATTGTATTTTAAAAGTTGACACTTAGAAACTTTTTCTCATAGAAACACCAATGTTATCCTATGGAAGGAAATTCACTTAGCAGGTAAAAACTGTTATCGTTACTTTTTCTTACTCAGTGTTGGATCCTGGATCCAGCACTGGTGCATCTCCTGTAAACAGTTGAAAGAATGCGTTTAAGTCATACAGGTGATTTTTAAGGAATATTTGTAGTTTGTGAAAATCGACACTTTGAAACTTTTCAGCTGAAAACCAGACAATGGATTCCTATGGAAGAAAATATAAGTTACTGGTAAGTACGGTTAAAATTACTTTTCAGGGTCAGTGCTGGGCTAAAAGATGCAGCACTGAGGTCTCTCCTGATAACAGGTGAGTAAATCGGAATTTGTATTTCGGCTGATTTTAGAGGAATATTTGTATGTTTCAAAAATCAACACTTAGAAACTTTTTCAGCAAAAAGCAGGCAATGATATCCTATGGAAGGAAATTCAAGTTACTGGTAAGTATGGTTAAAATTACTTTTGAGGATCAGTACTGGGCTGAAAGATGCAACACTGAGGTCTCTCCTGATAACAGGTGAGTAAATCCGAATTCGTAGTTCGGCAGATTTTAGAGGAATATTTGCACAATGGTGAAGGGAGGGGGCGGGGCCTGAGGTGACATCTGTGCAAACGCACCCCGTGGCGCGTTTTAAGTTGGGGGATTAAGTCCCCTTGAATCATGAGGGTCCCTAGGGGCCAACTAGCCCACCAGGAACCTCCAGTATGCGCCAGGGGGCTGCGTTGCAGAGACGTGTAGAGAGGCCACACCCCTTTTTACACCTCTCTGCAACGCAGCTCTGTGGCGCTTTCTGGATGTACCTGTTGGGCTAGTTGGCCCCCAGGGACCCTCAGGATTGAAGGGGATTTAATTCCCCATCTTAAAACGCGCCACGGGGCCTGTTTGCACACGTCACCTGAAGCCCCGCCCCTCCCTTCACCACTGTGCAAACGCGCCCTGTGGCGCGTTTTAAGTTGGGGGATTAAGTCCCCTTGAATCCTGAGGGTTCCTGGGGGCCAACTAGCCCACCATGTACCTCCAAAAGCGCCACAGAGCTGCGTTGCAGAGAGGTGTATAAAGGGGCGTGGCCTCTGTACACCTCTCTGCAACGCAGCCCCCTGGCGCATACTGGAGGTTCCTGGTGGGCTAGTTGGCCCCCAGGGACCCCCAGTATTCAAGGGGAATTACTTCCCCATCTGCAAACGCGCCAGGGGGCGCGTTTGCAGAGTGGTGAAGGAAGGGGCGGGCCTGAGGCCCGATCGTTTTTTTTCTTCTTTTTTTTCCTGAAGGGGGGCTGTGTGGCCCCCCTTCCATTTTCTTATTTTTGGGCCCTGGGGACCCCATCCCCCAGGGCCTTACCCCCTTTTTTTTTTTTTATTAAAATTAAACTGGAAGGGGGCCGCGTGGTCCCCTCCCCTGGCCGAAAACTGCCCCAGGGACCCCATCCCCCGGGGCGTGGCCACACTTTAACATTCCTTTTTAAGGAGGGGGGCTGCGTGGCCCCCTCCTCAGGCCTCCTTTTGCCCCGGGGACCCCATCCCCGGGGCAGGCCTTTTTTTTTTTTTTATCATTTCTGGGGAGGGGGCCGCGAGGCCCCCTCCCGGGCCACTTATGGCCCCGGGGACCCCATCCCCCGGGGCCTGGCCTCTGGTTGGGGACTGTGGGGGGTCCCCAAACCCCCACAGTCCCGCCGGCTCCCCGTGTCCTAAGGGAGCCGGCATTGCTTACCACACGGGGAGCAGCCAACATGCTGCTCCCCGTGTGGAAAGCAATTGTCTTTGGATATTGGAGCGAGAGCAGGTTTCCCTGCTCTCTCTTCCAATATCCAAGCAGTTTGCAATGACAGGACGGGAGCCGCGAGGCTCCCGTCCTGTCATTGCAACAGCAGTGTCCCTGGGGTAGGCACCCCGGGACACTGCAGGAGCCGGCCCTGGGGGTGGCGGTCCCCAGGGCCACCACAGGCTCCAGGAGGGGGCCGCACAGCCCCCTCCCCACATCAGCAAAGCCCCGGGGAGGTGGTGGTCCCCGGGCTTCGGGGTCCAAAACGGACCCCCATTTTAATTTGTTAGTGCCCCGGGGAGGTGGCGGTCCCCGGTTCGTGTGGGGGGGCTCGAGCCCTCCCCCCCTCACAGGAAAAAGTTTAAAAAAAAAGAAGCCCCGGGGAGGTGGTGGTCACCGGGGCTGCGGGAGGGCTCAGAGCCCTCCCGCACCATTTTAAAAAGAAAGCCCCAGGGGGTGGTGGTCCCCGGGGCTTGGGGGGCCCTTTGAGGCCCCCCATACATAAATTTAACCCCCCCACCATGCCCCCGGGACTTGGGCCACCCGGGGGCAAAATACAATCGAAGCGCGGGAGACCGCCCTTCGATTTTTTTTTTTTCGGCAGGATCCGCGCACCCTGAGCGCATCCTGCCGATTTTTTTTTTTTTTTAAATGCTTTTTTCTGCCCAGGGGGTCCTTGTGGGACCCAACTGAGCAGACCTAGGGGGTCAGGGTGTTTCTACCCTGCCCCCTTTGTGCGCTTTGCGCACTTGTTTCTGTCCCTCGGTTCTACCGAGGGACAAAATGGCTGCCAACATTTGCTGAATCGGAATGTTGACAGCCAGCTGACAGCCAATTAGCATGCAGCTCGTGATCGGGACGGTGCGCGCAGGGTGCGCTCAGGGTGCGCGAATCCTCCGTGCCCATAGATATATATGTACTTTTACTTTTGATTTTCTCAGCAACTACTGAACGGATTTACACCATTTAACAAAAAGGGTTCTTTCTGAACCAAGAACTACCTCTTTGCCAAATTTGGTGTAATTCCGTTCAGCAGTTCGGGCTGTAGCCGTGTCTAAAGTTTCCTATGGGAAATTGATTTTTTGACTCTTATTTTTTTAATTTCTCCGTAACTACTGAACGGATTTACACCGTTTAACAAAAAGGGTTCTTTCTGAACCAAGAACTACCTCTTTGCCAAATTTGGTGTAATTCCGTTCAGCAGTTCGGGCTGCAGCCGTGTCTAAAGTTTCCTATGGGAAAATGAATGGGGAAAACACGTTTTGGGACCCCCTTTTTTCTCGGCCCCCGCTTGACGAATCACCCTGAGACTTTCAGGGTAGGAGCGGACCGGAGCGGGCCATAAAGTTTGAAAATTTCGCGAAGATTCGTCAACCGACGCAAGAGTTATTTCAAATAGAATGTCGCGGATTTCCTATGGGAAATAGGTCCTAACTATAACTATCTACTGGCGACCGCCAGTAGATAATATATATAGATTGATAAAGGCTGCTGTGCCAGCTGAAACGTGTCTCTCTTGACTTCTTAGGCTGTGGAAGGCCAAATGAAATAAAGAAGCTTTTTACCTTGCAGCCTCGTGTGCATGCTTGCTTTCCTTTTGGAATGAGAGGTGTGTTGGTATTTATCCAACGTCTGCGGTTGACGTTTTCCACGTACCACCAGTCGTTCCTGGGCCGCTGGTTTGACCGCAAACGGTTTTGGAGGTAGCATGGGAGTGCTATACTGGTGGCCCCCGGGCCACACTTCAGGAAGAGGAATCGGAGTAGCAGGTAGTGGTGGTGGTGTTCGCTTGACGCGGGCAAATCCTTGCGATTTTCAGCGTTGAGACAGTAGCTTTCCTTCCCGTCCTGCATTCTGACCCGGAATACTGAAGGAGCTCCGGTAACTGGGCACCGTGAAAGCCGATGCCTAACGGTGAGGATTACAAAGCTAGAGACACTTTTATCTCCATATGGCCTTCCCCAACCCCGAATCTGAACTGTACTAGTGCCGGGAGTTTGAACTGCTGTGCTATTTTAAATACGACGTGAGGATGTGCTCAGCATCGCTATGGAACGGCCGTTTGATTATCAGCTAACTTTGAACTCTTGTGCGAATTGATCTACACTGCAATGTATTTCTGAAAACTCTGTGTGCATGAGAGACACTACCCACTCTGATTCCCTCAGTAATTTTGGAGTGTGGGAAATTTTCCACCTCGATGCCTGTTATTAGTTTTTTCTTCAGATTACATTGCAGCACGGGAGTTGTATTGTTACAACATTGCAAGTGTTGATAGATTCAGCCGTAATAAATAAATTGCACTTCGCATCTTGTATGTTATATGCCGAGCAGCCAACAAGCGTATCCTCTAATGGCAGCTCACCTGCAAAGCCTAAACATACACAGCACTGTCAAATGTGAGAGCAGTAGAGGTCGGCTCATGCTGTTCTTTTTAAAGCCTGATATTAATTGATTTTATACTCTGATTCATGGTTTACATTCAAGCGCGCAATAGTTACATATTTTGGGTTAGCTTCAATTATTGAATTTTTCATTCAGTGTAGCAGCGCATTAACACTACTGGGGTGTGAATATTCAGCTAGTCCATTACTATTATTGCTGTGTTTTGTAATTGTTAATATCATAATTGTATTCATTTTACATATCTTTTGTAGGACGGTGCAATTGCTGCTCTTCATTATGAGTTGTACTTCCTTCATGTTCATGAATTACAGAGAGGGTTTCTTTTATGTTCATGACTTTGTCTGTATATAATGGTTTTAAAAAATGGCGCCAAACTAGATTGATAAAGGCTGCTGTGCCAGCCAAAATGCGTCTCTTTTGACTTCTTGGGCTGTGGACGGCCGGATGAAATAAAGCTTTTTACCTTGCAGCCTCGTGTGCGTGCTTGCTTTCCGTTTGGAATGAGAGGGTGATTCATCAAGCAGAGGCTGAGAACAAGAGGGGTCAAAAAAAGTGTGTTTCCCATGTTCATTCCTATACACTCTATAGGCATGCCTGCAGCCCGAACCACTGGAAGGAATTGCACCAAATTTGCCAGAAAACTAGCTTTTGGTCTGTAAATTGTGCTTTTGTTTATTTTAGGGAAATTCATTTAGTATTTTGCGAAATATTAAAGAACATCCAAATTTGTATGCCTGTGGCTGCGAATAATTCACAAAAATATGGTGATGATTTGCGAACGTGCATGCCAACAGGAATGCCGGGATTGGCTAGCCGCAACCTGAGCAGAGAGATGCTGCCACCCTTTTAGTTCATGGGAACAGTCCCCAGGGCTCAAACAAAATGGCAGAAAGTGGTATAAGGGGTCAGGTTGTATGTGCTCTGACCCCATGGCTGGAATATAGGGGTCTTTGAGAAACCCTGATGTGTATATATTGAAAAACTGTTTTTTTCCCACACACAATATTCACAAGTTCACCATGACCGTCAGTGCAGCCTCCCGTGTAACGTCGTGATGAATTCATAGATATTGCCGAAAATTTAAAAGAAATACATTCAGAGACTCATTTAGACACTAATGCATTCACTCATAGAGGCACTCAGAGACTCATGCACCCACTCTCGCATCCACTGAGATACCCATGCATCTACTCACATGCCCACTCAGAAACTCATGCACCTGCATAGATACCCACTCAGAGACTCACACCCACTCAGAGCCCCTCTCAGAGAATCATGCATCCACTCACACACCCACACATCCACTCAGACATTCACGTACTGATTCAGAAACCCACTCAGAGACTAATACACCTTTTCACATATCCACTCAGAGAGTCATGCACCCACTCACAGACCCACTCTAATACTCATGCACTCACTCATGGACCAACTCAGATCTCAGGCACCAACTCACAGAACTACACAGAGAATTATGCATCCACTCACACACCCACTCGGATACTCACTCCCACTCGCAGACTCACTCAGAGACTCATGCACCTACTCACAGACTCTCTGAGACACTCATGCACCCACTCACACACTCACTCAGAGACTCACATACTCACTCACTCACTCACTTAGAGTCTTATGCATCCACTCTTGATCACTACAGCTGGGCCCCAAGGATCAGACACATACCTACTCATAGACTTATGCACACACTCACAGACCTATTTAGACACTCATGCATCTAATCACAGACCCACTCAGACACTCATCTACCTACTACCTAGAGTCTCATGCACAGAGTCACGGATGCACTCAAAGACTCATGCACCCAGTCCAAACCCACTCAGTGACTGATGCATCCATTTACAAACCCACTCAGACACTCAGGCACCCACACACAGACCCCACTCAGACCCTCATACAACTAATCACAGACCCACTCAGAGACAGATACACCCACTCACAGTCCCACTCAGAGACCCATGCACCCACTCAGTCTCAAACACCCGCTGGCAGATCCACTCAAAGACTCATACACTCGCTCATGAACCCACTCAGATACTCATGCATCTACTCACAGACTGCAGCAGATAATCATTTACCCATTCACAGAACTACTCAGAGACTAACACACCTTCTCACAGACCCACTCAGAGACTCACACACCCACTCACAGACTCACTTAGAGACATATGCACCCACTCATGATCATTACAGCTGGGCCCTAGGGATTACTCACACACCTACTCAGAGATTCACGCACCTACTCATAGACCCACTCAGACACTCATGCGCCCACTCACAGATCTACTCAGACACTCATGCACACACTTACTGATCTACTCAGAGTCTCATGCACCCACTCATAGATCTACTCAGAGACTCATGCGCCCACTCACAATCCCACGCAGACACTCATACACCCAGTCACAGACCCCACTCAGACAATCATGCAGCCAATTACAGACCCACTCAGAGACTCACATACTCACTCATACAGCCACTCAGAGACAGATGCACCCACTCACAGAGAACTCAGAGACTCATGCACCCACTCACACACCCACTAAGACCTTCATGCACCCACTCACAGACCCACCGAGAAACTCATGCACCCACTCACACACCCACTCAGACACTCATACACTCAGTCACAGACACACTCAGAGGATCATGTACCCATTCAGACACCCACTCAGAGAGTCATGCACCTACTCACAGACCTACTCAGCATCTCATGCACCCACTCACAGATCTACTCAAAAACTCATACACTCATACATGGACCCACTCAGATACTCATGCATCTACTCAGAAACCCACTCAGAGACTCACACAGCCACTCAAAGATCCTCTCAGATGCTCACCCACCCACTCACAGATGCATTGAGACAGTCACACATTAACTCATAGGCCTAAAGAGGCACTCATCCAGTCACTCACATGCTCATAGACTCATGCATGCACTCACTCACCCACTCAGACACTCATGCACTCAGTCATAGACACTCTCAGAGAGCCATGCACTCATTCAGGTGCCTTCTCAGAGTCATACACCTACTCACAAACCTACTCAGAGTCTCATGCACCCACTCACACATCTACTCAAACACTGATAGACTCACACATGGACACACTCAGATACTCATGCATCTACTCACAAACCCATTCAGAGACTCACACAGCCACTCACAGGTCCACTCAGAGACTCATGCACCCAGTAACAGACCCAGTGAGGCACTATCACACTCACTCACACACCTACAGAGGTACTCATGCATGCAGTTACATATTCAAAGACTTATGCGTACACTCACAGATCCTCTCAGATGCTCACTCACAGATGCATTGAGACAGTCACACATTAACTCATGCCCCAAAAGAGGCACTCATGCAGTCACTCACAGATCTTATCAGACACTCACAATGTTATTCACAGACCATTCAGCCACTGATGCTCCCACTCAGAGACCTAGTCATACACTGATACACCCATTCTCCAATCTATTCAGATACAGATGCACCCACTGACAGACCCACTCAGTCACTTATGCACCCACTCAGAGACTCACTCAGAAACTCAGACACCCACTCAATGACTTTTTCAGACACTCATGCACCCACTCACACACTTACGCATCCACTCACAGACCTACTCAGAGACTCATGCATCTACTCACAAACCCACTAAGATACTCATGTACCTGCTCACAGACCCACTCAGACATTCATGCACCATCTCCCAGATTCACTCAGAGACTCATACACCCACTCACACACTCACTCAAACACTCACACAAGCTCTCATAGACCCAGTCAGACTCTCACACTCCCTCTGACAGAGCTTCTCAGACAGTTATGCACCCACTGGCAGACTAACTCAAACCCTCCCACATGCACTCACAGACACAGCCAGAGACTCATACATGCTTTTATAGGGTTATTTAGATAGTGATGTACCCAGTGTGATGCACAGAATCACTTATATTAAGTTATGCATTTTGAATGTGCTAGTGTCTTTTGAATGTCTGCTTTTGTTTTTTCGTATTTATGATGTCATCGCAAATATTTAAAAAATTTAAAAACAAAAGATATTTATAAACAAAATGAACAACATTTAGGCAATAGGGTGGCTCTGAGAAGAGCCTTTGTGTTCATTGTGAGTATGTGACAGCAACGCATAAGACAGGATGCAGAGTTTCAGGTTTCTGGGAAAAACCCTGTTGCCTTCGTCTGTGAAGTGAACCCCATCACTTCTATAGATTTGATATATGTCAAAATGCAGGTTGTTGTTGTAGATAAAGCCCATGTTATGGTCTCTGAGGAATGCAGAAACAGTTTTACTAACATGTGTCCTGGCTTTGTCAATCTGTGGACAGAATTGATTTGACCACTTCCATTATTGAGTTTGGCATATGTTGGATTACGTGTTAAATCAAGGGGAGGGAGAAAGAAGGAACTGTGATCCATTCAGCTTCCTTATTCGTAAATTAGATATCAAAATGAGAATGGATCACTTGACCTGAGTAACCAGGGTTTTATGAAATTCGTGCAGTGTACCGATAAAAACCCTCATTCACGTACAAAAGTCGGAAAAGCGGTATATCTTGATTATCCGCCCTGCTCTTAAAAACGTGAAAGCATCATCATAGGGTTAGTTTTTGTATGCTTCCTCCATCCGGAGGAAAACCACTGGTTATTGCAGTAGTGATCAAAGAAAGGTGAAAGTGTTTTTAGTGAAGTGAATCTCAAAATGTTAAAAACTCGTAGACCCCGATTTGTAAAATTTAATCAATCTGGGTTCAAGATATATTAAAATCTGTGTTGTGCGTGGGAAGATCTAAAAAAAGGAAAAGTGGTGGAGACCTTATTTTGTATGGGTCTCTATGTATCAGGGTGTATTGACCCGATTCTCATGCGGTCGACTTGTGCTGACACTTCCACATCCAGGCAACCAGAGGAAGTGTCAGCACAAGTCGTACTACACTGCACAGCAGCAGGTAACAAGCTCCCTGGTTGCCCGTTGAAATCCACAATTTAAGACTCAAGGTACTACTTGACCGCATGAGAATCGGGTCAATACACCCTGATACATAGAGACCCATACAAAATAAGGTCTCCACCACTTTTCCTTTTTTAGGTCCTGAAGAAAGCCCACTTGACCCACAAGGGCAATCACTGGGGCTGAAACATGTCGACCTTTTTATGGACACTCACAGTGCGTTAGACCACTAACTTGTCTTCCCACGCACGACACAGATTTTAATATATCTCGAACCCAGATTGATTACATTTGACAAATCGGGGTCTATGAGTTTTTAACATTTTAAAATCTTTTTACAATGAGGCTAAAGGAAAAATAAAGCATGGATTTCTCCACAAGAGGAAACAGTGTGAATGTTCTTCATTTAAACCAATTCTACTATACATCATTGGTCAAGCTGGCACTGGAAAATGCTTCCTAATTAAAGTTCTCACCGGTTATCTACAGAAGGCTACAGATTCAAAGTTGTCATGTGCAGTATCAGCGCCACCAAGATTAGCTGCACATAAAGATAAAGGAATTACTCTACATTGACTACTAATGCAACCTGTTTAGCATGACAATAAACTGGAATACCAGAAATTATCTGGTGACGCTTGTCATGAGGTTTCAAGAGTATTGAAAAAAAAACTGAAGCTTCTAATCATTAATAAAGTGAACATTGAATCAAACATAATGCTTACCTTCATACACTTAAGAATGCAGCAGATTTTAAGAACAAACTACTCTGTACTCTTTGGAGGAAAGCATTTAATTGTGTTTGGTGACCTACTGCAACTTACCCCTGTAAAACAACAACCTGTTTTCAAAACACTTGTGCATAATGAAACAAAGAAATTATCTTGGAAGTAATGGCACTAGTGGTGTCTAGATCATCGGAAGGGGGACTTGGAGAAGAAGATGGTGGACTAACCCTCCTTTTTTTGCTGGAGACCTGGAAGACAATTGATCTTCTGAAATAGTGGCTTTCCCTACTTCCTCATCATGAAGCTCAATCTCCTGAACTGCTCCTACTTTGGGAGGAACTACTATTGCTGGCTGCTGCTGTTGTTGTCCTCTTATCTGAGTTTCCTGCAGTGGATGGGTACAACTTATTGAAAGAGATAAGTCAAATTCAACAGCACTGCTCGTAGGCGTTGCCGTGATTAGACTGGCTGCCTCTGTGACATACATGGGCTTGGGCCTAGGTTGGGGTGGGTCCGCTGATGCAGGGGTGCTTCTCCCAGCATGCTTCCCGGAGGCTGGTGTGGCAGGCACAGGTTTTTGTCCCCAAAAAAGTTCTGGGTTGACATACCAGTGGTAGTAAGCTCCTTCTTCTTTTCACTGACCATTTTAATGGTAACACCTTTCTTTGGGGCCATCTTTGAATCTGTCAGTTGGCAGTGGCACTTAGCTTCACAAGTTGAAAAGATGTCGGTGATGTGTGGTCACGTGTCACGTTGTGATCAGGCCTTCTGTCTGGCAGTACTGCGGGTGATGTTGTCTCTTGTGCACCTAAAAGGGAACAAGCAAGAAGAACATCCGTGAAACATGGCATTGTTGCAGTTCAATTTGAAGTACAAACAAACAATATCATTTAGTGTTGTTACTGGTTACTTAAGTTATTATAAGTAATTAACAATACAGTGTATCCACTATCCATTCGTAAAATCACACCTACATAAACTTTCATGGTGTGTACACTCAGGAAGGATAAGAAAGAGCAACAACAACAGCACACAGATGTAACTGTTTGCTTTATTTGCATCACGTGGGATGTGGCACTCAGGGAGGTGCAGCTGACAAATGATGACAATTGAATAATTTCTAGACAATAAATGTTGTAGTGCACCTATAGCAGACATGGGGTTGATTCATTGATGCCAGATGTTATGAAAATAGTTAAAACAAATAATAAAAATAAAATAATGAAAACATTTAAAAAAAAAAAAAAACTTAAATAACATTTTAAAATCCAAAATTAAATACATTTTTTTTATAAATAAGTGAAATTATTCTCAAGCATATAAAATTTATTAAACTGTTATCTCATTTCTCAACCATCCATGTAAGCCTATGGCAAAGGGCCACACTGGCTGGACGCACAAAATGGCTGCCAGCCAGGGCCACATGGTCATCAACAACACTGAGCAAGAAGGCATTGGGAACAAAGAGAAGACATGCAGGCCTATGGCAAAAGCCCACTGGCTGCCTACACAAAATGGCCACCGACCACATTGTCACAACAACAAAAACCTGCAAGAAGGAATTGCCACAACAAAGAATGCATGCAGGCATATGGCAAAAGCACACTGGCGGGCTACACAAAATGGCAGCCAGCCACATGGTCACAACAACAAGCGAGAAAGCATGGGGAGCAAACTAAGAAGAACACATGCAGGCCTATGGAGAAAGGACACTGGCTTATTACACAAAATGACCACCAGCCACATGGTCACCACAAGAAGCAGTAGGCCTGGAAAACAATAACTATACAATGTTTTCAGGGAAAGAAAAATGTAAAATACCACAAATTTTTGGGGGGTATTTTAATCCAATGTCATCCATGGCCCAAATGATTTTTCAATTCAACAGACACCACAGAAACAGTTGTTTCATGCACCAATGACTAGCACTGGGACTACCAGCTAGGTCTGGGTGGTGAACTTCGCTCAGTTCGCGGAGTTTGTGGAGTTTTCTGCACTCCGCGGAGCTCGCGAAGTGCAGAAAACGCCGCTTCGCGATGTGCAGCTGAGTTTTTTTCCCTGCTCGTGATCGTGAACGGTAAGTTCGCGATCGCGAACGGCAAGCTGCCGCTCGGGTAGAATTTCTACCCGATCGGCAGGAATACCAGCACAAACTGCAGGTCGCACTGCACTCCGCCACTCGCGGAACTTCGTAGAGTTTTTTTTTAACTTCGCGGAGTTCCGCGTAGCAAAACTCTGCGAACTATGCTCAGGCCTGCTACCGGCTAGAAGGCCCATTGGCAGACCAGGTCACATAGTGAATTAAATCAATATTGCAAATTTATTAAAAAACATGAAGAAAATTTAGTGAACTGTGCAGCATTTTTCCTTTATAAAAGAAGAAAAATTACATGCAAAAAAATAACAAGGCCCCTAATGAAAGTGCAGGACACCCACCACAATAGATTTTAAAAAAATGATTAGAAGTACACATAAATCCGGGTGAATGCCCCTAATCAAACAAACGATACCCATATATACCAGTTTTTATACTTACTCGTGAAATCTCAAATACAAAGTCCTTAAATCCAATGGTATATATGCAGCAGACTAGGAGATTGTTCTTTCCAGCTCCAAATCCCAATGAAAAGTGACTAGGAGAGGGACAAAGCACTGGGAGGAGCCTGCTGGACATGAAAAGAAGTTGAAGACTCTGGGGCACTTTCTTCCTGTTGGAAAAAAAGAAAAGAAAAGGAATCCTCACCCAAAAACAATGCCAACTGTCCATTTGAGGAGGTTTTTGACACTAAATCCTCATTTCGAGAAGATTTTGATGTTTCTCAAGAAAAGAATCTTCCCCAGATTGCAGGTGCGGTAGATCCTGCACATTCAGGATTGCGTACATCGCAAAACATCTGCCGGAAGTCACTGGCATGGCCGAAAGACGTATCGGCGACCGCAAAATCTCGCAGGAGCTTACGGCCGGCTACAAAATGTTGTGGCGCTCCCAAACAGCTCTGAAATCTAGTGGGTGATTGCAAGTGCCCAGCAAGTCACGCGTGCGTGAAAGGGCATTTCAAGCCCACTAACAAAAAAAGCTCCGCTCCATTGCAGAGTGCAGAGTTTATCAGTAACTCCGCATTCTAAGTGGAACGCAAAGTTGCCGAACAACGCCGACTCCATGAGCGGAGCAGAATTTTATGCCCAGGCCCAGTAAACAGTGATGTATACATGTACTTGCTTAAGTAAACAGCTACTAACACAACCAGTCAGTTAGTTCTACAGCTACTGTCATACATATTCAATATTACATAGAGCCACTAAGTAAGTCACTTCATCACCTATACAGGAGCACACACAACCAATTAGTCTTTGATTCAAACACTCAAGCATCCGCTTATTCATCTATAAAGATACTCACACACCCATTTAAACACAGATACAGACTGTGACACACCCAGTCACACAATGCTGTATACAGTATTACACCCAAACAGACACTGATGCAGACACTAACAAACACAGAATCACATACATGCACAGACTGGCACACCCAGGCACACAGTCATTCATACACTAATATATCCACACCCACTGACACATACAGTAACATACCCAGGCATTCACTGATACATTCAGAGGTACTCTTATGTATGCTCTGATACTCCCGGGACCACACTCTTCTATACACTATTATACTCATACACATAATAATACAACCACTGACACAGCCAGACATACACTGATGCAAACACTGGTATAGCCACTGACTCAGCCATAGAGCTACTTACACACATATTCACTCACCCATATAGGTACTCACACAGTTAGTTATTCACCCACACAACTGCTCACACTGCCAGTCACTGAAAGATAGTCTCCTTTAGCCCTATTCAGTCAGCTATACTACCATTTATATATCTAGTAACTAACTTATACACACTTTTCCACCCACTCTCTCATCCCTACACCCACTAACACACCCAGTCACTCACTTATACACACACTCACCCACCAAATCACTAACTCAACCAGGCACTAACACACACAGTGCCTCACTTATCACTCAATCATACAGGCACTCATACATGCATTCACTCATCCATATACCACTCACATAGCCTGTCACTCATTCATACAGGCACTCAGTCACCCATATAGACACTCACATACTTAGTCACTCCCTCATGCAGGCACTCACATACCCAGTCACTTACCTATGCAGCCACTCCTGTCTCTCACCTATACACCCACTCACACAGTCACTCAATTGCACAACAGTGACACAACCAGTTACTCACCAATATAGACACTCACACACACAGTCACTCAGTCATGCAGGCACTCACACACCCAGCTACTTACGTATACAGCTACTTACACAAGCAGTGACTCACTCATACAGCTACTCACCTACCCATTATTTGACTCATAAAGTGGGTCACACCCTGCTTATTGACTCAAACAGCAGCTGAAACAGACAGTCACTCACTCATGCAGCCTCACACATGCAGTCACTCACTCATAGAGCCACTCAAGCCCAGTCACTCATCCCTAGAGCCACACACATACCCAGTCACTCACTTATACAAACACTTACCCACCTAATCACTCACTCATGTAGCTACTCCCCAATACAGCCACTTACACAGCCACTCACTTACTCACACATGTAGCCACTCACACAGTCACTCACTTACCTATAGAGGCACTAATGCTTTCATTTACTCACTCACCGATACATCCTCTGGCGCACCCTCTCACTCATTCATATAAGCGCTAACACACTCGCTCACATAATCATACTGCCATTACACACTCACTACCTCACACACTCATACAGCAGCTCATACACCCACTCATTCACTTATAAACCCACTCACACTCACTCACTCATACAGTCACTCATACACTAATACAGGGACTCATCCTGACACTTACTCACTCATACAGCCACTCACTCACCCATATAGACACATACATACCCGATCACTCACCCATGTAGCATCTAACACACTCAGTCACACATATATACAACCACTCATCTTTATATATACACACAGACATACAGTTTATCTTTTTTTCCATGAAAGTTGGTTCTGACAGGAACTTTTTTCCTTCTTTTTCTGGAATTATGTTTTTTTTTAATTTGTCATTGTCTAAAATTTGGTAATTTTTATGTTCTTTTCCCCAAATAAAATGGCAAAAAGGAAAAAATCGTTCTATCCACAAACAAAAACAGTGGGAAAATGAGTATAAATAATGCAAATGTTTACAGCTATGATTTCTTGCTGTCTCCAAATCACATCAACAAACTGCTTGCCAGCTGTGAGGGTGGTGTTGCAGTCAAGGCAAAATGTCCCAATTGATTTTAATTCAGGAGATATTTGTGGCTGCTGCCTCTCCACTTCTGCAGGTGCGCTCTCTCCAGGAGCAGGTGGTGTAGCCCTGGCCCCTCTCCAGCTCTCCCTTCTGTGCCCTTTTGAGATTGGTCTTATGATAAGTTTTTAAGTGGTACAACATACTTGTTGTACCACAAGAATATTTGTTTGCAGTGTCCCTTGATAGGGTTTTGTTGCAAAAGGTGCACTTTGCAAATGTTGCCACCATTTTAGATTCACCAGATGGGATGGTGTAAAAAGCCCAGGCTATACTTTTTTTCTTGGGCACTGGTTCCTCATCAGAAGAGACTTCTGCTGATGCTGATACCTCCTGCTTCTCAGCTTCTTGATGGAGTTCCTGCTCCATACCGCTTCCTGATGCCATTTTATTTTAGAAAAAATGACAGAAACAAGAGTTCCGCACTCCAAGTATAGCTCACCTCCAAGAATGAAGCATAATACCAACTGGAATCTTCAGGAAGGAAGAAATAGGTGGGACCTTCCTTTGAAGGTTAATGAAAAGTGTCTTCTCCAATCATATCTATTTGTTACCAAGTCACATGATATTCGCGAATACCGACATCATCGCGAAGACCGCCGTCGTCGTAACTATATGAAATACTGTTAAAACATGCTGTACATTAACATTAATTACAGAAATACAAGTTTAAGCACTATATTATTAAATAGATGTTATCAAACATTAATTGCAATATGTTTATATATGTGCTTTAAAAAGACCACTTACACACCCAGTCAGATAGCGCCAGAAGCACTTACACAGTTACACACAGAGTTACGTACTCCTATACTCACTAACACAGGCAGTAAGCATTTCAGACAGCCACTTGCTTCCAGATTTAAAGTCCCATAGAGTTACTAAAAGAGCAAGTGACATACTGGCATACTGACTTCAACATCTGGTTGCACACCCATAGAGGGACTACTGCACTCACTCAGATGTGTATTCAAGTACTGACACAACCTAGTTAGCCATCCAGAGAAGTACTCCTTCAAAGACTACATACAGTCTTCCACCCATACTGCAACTCACATATCTATTTACCAAAGAATAGAGCCACTCACACACTCAGTCAGACAGCGAGAGAAGCACTTATACATTCACTCACACACCCACACAGCAGTTATGTATGCAGCAGTATCAGAGCCAGCTGCACACACAATAACATGCTCATACACTCACTAATACAGCCAGTAGGCAATTCATAGAGCCACCTACATGCACCATGGGGCACTCATAGAGTTTCAAAAGAGCAAGTGATATACTGGCATACTTACTTCAATATCTAGTGGCACACCCATAGAGGAACTAATACACTCATTCAGATACATAGTCAAGGAGTGAGAAATCTAGATACCAATCCAGACAAAGTAGTTGTTTCACCATGGCTTCGGCCTAGTACTGCAGAGCCACTGTGTGTAGTTTTTTGGACAGGTTGATTTGGTATTTAAAACTGCTTTGCCAAGTCTTAAATTTTCCTTTTACTGCATATAAGTCATCCCTAAGGTAGGCTGTAGGTAGGTCATAGGGTAGGATGGTATGTCCTTAAAAGGTAACATTGCAGTTTCAGTGAGTCACATACACACTTACAGACCCATATGCCCAGCAGAGCATCCAGTGTCCCACCCGTCCTGCAACTCACATACATATTTAGAAAATCATATAGGCAGTCACCAACCCAGTCAGACACAGAGGAACTTGCACATTCCCTCACATCACAATACAGCACTTATCTATCCAGCAGTGAGAGATTCCGTTACACACACAGTTAAAAACATGAAAACCCAGTAATATAGCTGATAAGTAATTCATACAGGCAGTTCAATACAGATATAGAGACCCATAGAGATACTAAAACAGCTTGTGGGTTGAACTCTGTATTTTTAGAATTCAAAAATCAACCAAACGACCCTGGAGAGGTGCCTTGGTTTATAGACCCCCTGGCCCTAAAACTAATTTTAGCAATCATTTGATTGAGATCATCGCTCCTCACGTATTAACAGCCAGGCACTTTTTTCTCATCGGTGACTCCAATTATCATACTGAGCTTCTCTCAGACACTAATACATGCCAACTGATCTCTAATTAAAACTCTGGGATTAGCACAATTGGTGACTGGACCCACCCATTCGGCAGGCCATACTCTGGATCTTCTGTTTACCAACTCTTCTAGCATTAAGGTGGAACCTCCCATCCCCTTGATCTGGACGGACCACAGCCTAGTAAAATTGTCTCTTCAAACAGTCACTACGAACTGCAACCCTACTAGTGAATAGAAATAGAGTAGGCTCTGGAGAAAGATTAGTTTAGCTACCTTCTTCCCCACTTTAGCCCCCTACTCCTAACTAGCACAGAGAACATAGATCACGCAGTGGAGACCCTCGAGACAGCTACTACTCAAGCCCTTGACATCATGGCACCTCTGTCTAGGATTAAGCCCAAATCCAAAGTGTCACGTGGTTTACGAAAGCCCTAAAAACCGAAAAAGTAGTCAATAGGAAAGGTGAACGCAAATTGAGGAAGACTAAAAGCGTGGAGGACAGACAGGCGTACAACCTCACCCACCGAAGCTACAGAGACAATTTTAAGCTAGCCAAAAGAACTTATATTAGTAATCGAATTAACATGGCTGCTAAGTCAAACAAGGAGCTGTACAAAATACTAAAAGAATGTACTAATCCTGTTTCCTGTCAGTCCGTAAACCCCTCCTCACAAGACTGGGCTGACACATTGTCTACCTTCTTTGAGGAAAAAATCAACATCATTCACAACTCTTTTCCCAATCCCAATGTTGAAAATCACAACAATGACCTCAACAGTAATCAGACATCTGTTAGTCCATTCCTTGAAGAGTTTACCAAACTCACCCAAGAAGATGTTAGAACTGCCCTATTCAAGGTCAAATCAGGCTCTCCAGTCAACCCTGTCTCACCAAATGTTCTGTCCATCATCGCCCCAGTGCTCCTCAAGAGTCTCACTGACCTTTGTAACATATCTTTAAATTAAGCAATAGTCCCCACTAAGTGGTTAGCAGCAAGGGCCAAACCAATCCTAAAAAAACCTTCTGCAGACCCCTCAGAGCCCTGTAACTATCGTCCCATTTCACTTCTTCCCTATCTTGGTAAGCTAATAGAGTTCCTGGTCAACAAACAACTCACTAAGGGGCAGATTTACAAGCCCCCTGCGCCACCAGTACGTCACTTTTCGTGACGTACTGGTGGCGCAGGGGGCTCCTCCATATTTACAAGGAGAGGAAAAGCCACCCTGCGTGACTTTTCCTCTCTTTGTAAATACGGACCCTTCACACGCAGCACTTTGCGTTGAAGGGGCGTTCCATGCGTGTTGCTGTGGGTGTTCCCACGCAACACCCATGGAACAAGACACATCTCCAGATTTACGAGAAATCGTAAATCTGGAGATGCGTGTGAATGCTACGCCACCCTAGAGGTGGCGTAGCGAGGCGCAACGAGGAGAAATGTTTTCATTTCTCCTCGTTATTTCCTCTTTCAATGCGTGCTGCATTCTACAGCACACATTGAAGGAGGAAAATGCCTGTAGTGATTGTTTTTGTGCAGGAAAGTGACCCTTCCTGCACAAAAACAATCTCCCCACGACGCAGGCATCCTTGCACCATGGTGCAAGGGTGCCTGCGCCGGCGCATGGCTGCAGTTTGTGCGCAGTTTGTGCTGCAGTTTGTGCTTTCCTTTTCGGGAAAGCACACAAACTTTGGTCCAACTAATAGTGGCCTTTAAGCCTCGGGCCCTGTCCACCTCCTACACCTATGATAAGTAACTTAGGAGTAAAGATCGATAACAAGCTGTCCATGAAAGATCACGTAAACCATGTAACGGGCATTTGCTATGGACTTATGCGAAGTTTACGTAGGATCTTTCAGTGGATTCCAATTGAATCAAGGAAACCATTGGTTCAGGGTCTAATCTTAAGTCGGCTCGACTATCAAAGTCAAGTCAAATATACTTTTATTTGATTTCATAAACAAAATCATAAAAGGGTGGGAAAACCACCATCAGTAAGGAGTACATAAAATGTATATTTTAAAAGCTTGTAAAATATAAAAGAGCACGAAGAAGTCGATCGGCAGGCAAATGGCGGCGGTTTAAGACCAAAGTATTAAATCGCACAGGCAGTACAATAGAGAAAAATCGAGGCTGATTGTTCTAAAACTACTTAGGTAAGTAGGCAATTTCTTTTTTGTCCAGTTCTTTTGCCGCGATTTTCAAGAAGTTTGTGGCACTGCAGGACAATTGGATTGAAAGGCCTCCGAGACATTGGATAACTGCTGATCTGCAAGTTCTTATTTGTTCCTTCCTAAAGGCTTCCCGGCTCGACTATGGAAATGCTCTGTTGGCCTCCATTAATGAAGAATTTCTCACTAGACTTCAAGTCTTATAGAACACTGCTGCTAGACTAGTGCTAAATCTTCCCTCACGTTCCCCGTCGGCACCCAGTCTGAAAGCCCTTCACTGGCTACCCATTAGGAAACAAATCTGTTTCAAGGTCATCTCTATGGCTCATAAGACCCTGTATGGAAACAGGCCAAGTTTCCTTGCCGAAAACTAAAATGGTACCTACCTAACAGGTCTCTCAGGTCAGGAACTAAACATCTTCTTACTCCTCTCAGGATTCGTACTGCAAGGAACGGCGGCAGAATCTTTTATTATTTAGCCCCTGTCTTTTGGAACGAACTTCCCCTGCAGCTTCGTATGGTCACTGATCATTAGCAGTTTCAGAGGAGACTAAAAACCTGGCTCTTTTGACCACTCTCCTCCACCTGCATTTTTCTCCTTCCGCTTCATTTATCTTTCGCTAGCGCTTTGAGACCCTTGGGTGAAATGTGCACTTAATAAATAAAATCCAATGACAATGGCCTGTCATCTAACAGCTTTGTCATTTAAATGTGCAGTGGCACACCCGGAGAATGACCAATATATTTATTTATATATGCACTGAAGTACTAATAGTGCTATTTCCCATATGTAGACAACTAGCCCTTTATAGACGTTTCTGGCCTGCTACTGCAGGTCAAGTAAACCTTTTAAATTCCTTGCTAAGCCATACACTCTGTCTTTTCTACATATGAGTCACCTCTAAGGTAGGCCATAGGTAGACATACACTGGTGCATAAACTGACACACACAGATGCACTATACTGTATATAGTAGTACCCCAAGGTACACACTGATGCATACAACAACACATTGAAGCACACACTCATGCATAAACTAAGACACACAACACAAACTGATGTATACAGTAACACATGCAAGAAGAGGGGTATGCATATACTGACACACCCAGGTACACACTGATGCATACAGTGAGACATACAGGGACACACATGCATACACTAGCACACTCAGATACAGACTTAAGCTTGGACTGTTATACCCTGGCACAAAATTATGCATACACTGACACTCCCAGGTACACTCAGAGGCATATAGTGACATGGCCACACATACACCTATACACACACTGAGACACCCAGGCACACACTAATCCAAACACTAACACATATATACTCTGAGGGACTTACTCACACACTTCTCTATACAGTACAACACCCAGACAGTGATTTAAGCATACAGTGAGACTCTCTAACACACACTGACAAATATGATCAGACACCCAGGATTACAGTGATGCATACAGTAGCATACCCACCCACACACTGATGGATACGTAGAACAGAGACACACATATGTAAACATGAAAAATAATAGTTAGAATGGCTATAATATTGCAGTATAACTGTTTATGTTGCCAATTAGATGTTTTAAAACTGTAATTCAATAGTATTTAAACAAAACATAAAAGTACTCATTTCTTTTTTCTCTTTGCACACATTTACTTTCACTTAAAACAAGATAATTACTATGCCATCAAAACTGAAAGAAAAAAGAAACGGCGGAAAAAATACTATCTCCTCACAAGTGAGAAACAAAAGGAGCAAAATGCAGGGGATGTAGGGAAAGAGAACAGAGCTGCTGGTAAGAAAACAAAAACGTTTCATAAAATAGCATGTGGAAAATTGCATAGTGAGAAAAAGAAAGTTTCAAATCACCTAAGAAAGGGCAATATATAAGTGACATTAAGAGTAGGAAATCGTGTATGAAAGCAGATAGTTTAACAAGAATACAGGGGCAGCTTAAAGAATGTTTCGTAGTAGGGTCATTCAGAATCTCATATGAAGCAGTGTAAAAGGAGAAGAGAAGCAGTGGAAAAGAAAGGATTGTGTTGGGGCTGTAGTTTATAAGACATCTACCCAGAAGAGGGAGCTATTTATTTTGCCAAAATAAAAGACTTGAGAATAGAAGTAATTTTTGCTAAATTGTCAGTGATGAATGGAAGCATACTCCCATTACTGAGTCCTTCTTTAATGAAGAAATCTACTTTCAAGAGAACACATTAGTGCATGCTGTTAAAGCAAATGGACAATGTTATGAGATGAAGGATGGTACTCCCATTGCAAAAGAGGAGATGTTACCTAGGAATGTAGAAGAAGTGATAGCTAAAGAGGTACAGGGAAGGTGTAGATAGGCTCATGTGTACTAATGTAACTGTAGAAGTATTTGCAGTGTTCAGCAGGAATCAATTGATATATCGAGAGCTTTCCTTCGTAAATTTTCCTCCAAAATTCTGAAACCGAAAATTGGGATTTTGCAATGATTAGATCCATGCAAAGTAAGAAAGTATGCAAAATTGCAGGGCCATTTACTAGCACGTGTATCAAAGAAAGTGTGCCAAAGAACCTTTCATCACTTTAGAATTGTAGCTGTTCACCACTCTAAAATGTGAAATTTAATTAGGAGGCTTTACTATGTCAAAACTCCTGCCCTCTGTTTAGGAGAAAGGAATAGAGCTCTTTTGCATGGTACAGTAGCAGATGTAGAAAAGGTCTGTGAAGATGTTCAGTTTCGTGTCATTGGTCCTGAACAGAAGTCTAGGGAAAATGAGGATTTGGTAGGTGCAGGTGTAGAGGAACAGGACACTGGTATTACTCTTGATAACTTTGCACAAGAGATTGCAAAGTTTAACACAATTTCTTCAGACAAAACAAACTGTGTTGGTATTTGTTGTTGATGCACTCACTACAAAAGCCAAACTCATAATGTAGTTGCATTTTCAAAAACTGAACAGGAGAACAGAGATAAATGACAAGGGTTAGCTGTATATTTATTTGTAGAAGAATGGTTTGATTCGAGCACACATCAAATTATATGTTAATACTGCTATGATTAGTTAAAGGATAATAAAATGCCAGCTAGAGCAGTACATAGCAAGCTAGAATGACTTTCAATTCAATAGGAACCTTGAGATTTAAATGTTTATGAATCAATTCTTATACAATTTATACATTCTTTCCAAGCTATAGTTCATATGGAACAAAAAACTGGGAAATTATCTCCAACTGAGCTACATAAAGTTCTTAAAGGTAGAGTTGTGTACTTGCCATTAGATTTCAAAAAGAATATTGAAACTATAGGGGTACAGAGAGATTTGATGATCCACTTATTATTCTAGTAAATGGTGTCCCCACAAAGAGGAAAAAAATATATCAAGAGTTAGTGGATGTTAATAAAGTAGAAAAAGCAACATTATACCTGGTACAAAATAATATTTATTATAAAAATGCTGATGCTGATCAAGATATAACACATATGGAGGATGAAACATTTCCATCAAGTGGTCAGATTGCAAAGATGGATCGTTTGAGATCAGAAGAAATCTATGAACACTATTCATCCTCTGTGTTCTAAATAAGTTTGTGGTGATGCTACTGATCTGTTTCAAATGAAGCAAGCAAAAGGAACTCCCATGAGTGCATGGCAGAAATGTTTAGAGGCTTGCTCTTTTCCACAACTGTTTCCCACTGGAAAAGGTAGACGCTATGATGACTGCCCCATACAGATAACAACAGCTGAATATCGATCAACCAGATTATATTCAGAAGATCCTAGATTTTCACCAGTGTATTCCATGCATATTTCATCTTCTGTTTGAGAGTGACTTGTCTGGACTTTCATATGCTGTAAACCATATGCTAAAGACAGGAGTAATATCTACAAAACCTTTCTGCAAAGAAGTTAATTAACAAAGCTCATGGAAAGGATGAAAAGTTGGAGTGCAGCTTGATTAATTTAATGGCGTGCCAATGTGGCACCAACAGGTATTGGTATAGTCGTCATGTTGAGCTGAAATGCATGTTGAGAAACCTAGTTAGTTTCTGGTGCTCAGTGTGCTCAGTTGTACTGAGTATGCATAGGATGACCTGCTTGAAATTTATAGAGAAGCAAACACAAACAATAAAGACATCAACGTGAAGACAGCTGGAGAATTTTGCTCCTCGGATCCCGCTAATGTTTGCAGATATTTTAACCACAGGTTTCAAGCTATGATGTCTTTCATCTGCAACAAAACAAATCCTCCTCTTGGCAAAGTAACTTTTTTAGTAACTAATTTCTTTAGGCATAAAGGGTACCAAGCAAGAGATGTTCTTCATATTCACATGCTTTTATAGATAAACGATGCACTGAAATTTGGAACAGACAGTGATGAGTCTGTCTTGTCTTTCATAGAACAGTTTGTGACAAGTGCTGTCCTAAAGACAGTGGTAAAAAAGGCTTGAGACAACAAATTCTGCACTTTCAACCTCATAGATGTGGAAAGTACTTTCTTCAAAAATACAGATGCAATGGGAAATTTTATGCAAGGTGTTGATTTGGATTCCAACGACCTGTCATTTCACAAGGAAGAGTAAACAGCTTTTTATCTGCAGTCAGTCATACACTGGCCCAAAAATCACAAAAAACATGTATAACCTGAGACAGAGGCCTTGAAGTATATTAATGACTATAATCCAGTCATTCTGAAAATGTGGAATGCCAACATGGATATACAGTTTGTTGCAGGCAACTCCATTGCTGTTGCTTGTTACATCACTTCATATATTACAAAATTAGAGAAGACAAAGATAAAGGAGATGCGAAAGGAGATTTCTGCTGAAAAGAGTCTTACCAAGAAATTGTATGACTTCAGGGTGAAAATTATTTTCCGCAGAGAGATCGGGTCCTATGAGTGGTTTGGTTGAGCTCAGCTAGTTTGTTCTCGAAGTCAAGGGGAATTGTTTGGGTGAGACTAGGCCTTGCAAGAATGTGAGAGTATTGAAGTCTTTTCTGGAAAGTGAGTATCTAGCAGAGTTAGATACAGAAAGCACATATATTTTGAAATCAAATATGTTGTACATATACTATCGAAGAAGAAGTCCACACCTAGAAAATATGAGCCTTTCTGAAGTACTTCAACACTATGGATATAGAAGTAATGCAATGGAAAACATAGAAGAAGGGAAATATGCAGTAGTTGGATTGAGGGCTATTTGGTGAGACATAGCAAAGAAAATCTAATTAACCACAGAAAACTGAGTTGCCAAACTCAAGAAAGAAGAGAGTTTTTCTAATTGCCACTTCTACAACTATTCAAGCCTTGGCATGCTGAATCAGAACTACTTGGAGACTATGACTGGTATGAAGATTCTTTCAATGCTGGGAAAGAAAGCATTCAGTGTTCAGTCTTTCCAAACTACTTGCAAATATTGAAAGATGAGATTGAAGAGGAAGAAAATATTGCTGCTGAAGTAGCTAACGAGAGTTCACAAAGCAGTCAAAGTTTGGCACCACTGATTAAAGATCCTCTTGGACAAACAGTTATTCAAAATGAAGAAGCCATAGCTATGAGTGAGGTAGAGACTGTAATGCAGCAAGCAAGAAAGGAAAGTGTTGATTTAAAACACTCAGTAGCACAGCTAAACGACGAACAGAAAGAAATTTATATCAAAGTAAAAGATAAAATTGAGCATGGATTCCTACATGACAAGAAAGAATGTGAATGCTCTTCCTTTAAGCCAATACTACTATACACCAGTTGTCAAGCTGATCACTGCTTATCTACAGAGTACTACAGAATCAAATTTATCATGTGTAGTAACAGCACCAACAGGATTAGCTGCACACAACACTATAGGAATTACTTTATATTGACTACTTTTGCTACCTATTGAACATGACAATAATTTGGAATAACAGAAGGGAGTATTGAAGAAATTGAAGCTTTTAATAATCAATGAGGTGAGCATGGTTTCAAACTTAATGCTTGGCTTCGGACACTTCAGAATGCAGCAGATTTTAAAAACAGAGTATAACATGCTGTTTGGAGGAAAGCATTTAATTGCCTTCGGTGACCTACTGCAACTTTCCCTCATCAAAGGACAGCCTGTTTTCAAAACACTTCCCCATAATGAAACAAGAAATTATTTGGGAAGAATTGGCAATGTAAACTTTTTGGTTGAACTTTGAATAGAGGAACTATTGAAGAATATGCTTCAAGCATCTGATGTGGAACATGGACGTATACTGGAGGACATTAGAGCAGGTATTCTGACAAAAGAGGGCAAATGTGCTTTGGAAAGTAGACTTATCATGAAACTATTTTCATCTAACAACACAGCAGCACAACTAATGTACAATTACATTGAAAAGACAAACACATAGACTGTTTAAAGCCTTCACTTCAAGAATGGTCCAATTTTAACAAAGAATTACTAAAAGTAGAGAACAAAGTTATTTCAAAAATTACAGCTATCAATAAAATGGAATCCCAGGGAGTCACAATACTACTAACTGAAAAACTACAAGCAAAATTGGATTATTTGGAGAAGTCTATATTGAGAACTCCAGGACTAGAGTCTGTGTGTGCCAAAACTGTCCAGTGATTTTGCGGGGTATTTAAATGTTGAGGAAGTGTTAGTAAATGATGCTATGGGTAAAGTTATTGATTTTTCTAATTTTCCAAATAGGGATGAGGTTGAATAATTAGCAAAATAATTTGATCAGATTGAAGGCGTGAAGCAGATTGGCCAATCTGTTGTACATTTATTGCTTGTAAGGGACTTATATGTCCAGCGGCAGCAGTCCCCAGTGTCTCTAGCATATGTTGTACCTATCCATAAATCTCAAGGTTTAAGTGTAGACACAGCTTTTAATAATATTGGTAGTACTGTATTTAAAGAAGGCCTGTCATATGTTATATTGTCTTGAATAAGAACATTGGGGCCGATTCACAGAACTAATCTGAGATAAAATCCTAAACTTACTACTTTTGGTATTCACAGAAGGCATTTAGTAAAGTTAGGACTCCTAACTTTACTACTACTAAATGCCTTTTGTGAATAGCAAAAGTCGTAAAGTTAGGATTTTGTCTCAGTTTAGTAGTAGTAAAGTTAGGAGTCCTAACTTTACTACTACTAAGGGGCCGATTCCGATCTCGGTCGGTAGGGCTCCGAATCGGATTCGGATTTACCGGATCCGATTCGGAGCCCTGTTTCCCGACCGAATCGTACGCGGGTCCGGCCGAGCGAGTACGATGCAGGCACCCGCGAAATCTCCGACCGACTCGAACGCGGCTTCAACACGCTCCGACCGACTCGCATGGACACGAATCGCACCGCGCTATGGAGACGTTTCCCGGCCGGGTAAGTACGATGCGCGCCGCGAGCAGTCCGATCGACTCGCGCCGTCCGGCTCAAAAAAGCTGTCGGAGCCGGACTTTGGGGGTCCGCGTTGGACCCCCCTGTACGCATAGGCGCGCGAGTCGCACACAGGGGGGACCCATGGGTCCCCCCTACCTGTGCATGTATGCCGCGATGCGCATCAACGCGTACCTGCTGTAGGGGGCGCCCTTGTCCGCCTCGCACCCATTGAGTCAATGGGAGCCCGCATACGCGTTGTAGGACCGGCTCCCATTGACTTCAATGGGAGTCCGACCGACTCGAGTCCGATGGCATGCGTGCGCATCGTACTCGTTCGGTCGGACTGCCAGAGTCCGATTCGGTCGGAAATCTCTCCGGGTCCGGCTCGGTCGGAGAGATTTCCGGCCCGAATCGGAATCGGCCCCATAATGACTTCTGTGAATAACAAAAGTAGTAAGTTTAGGATTTTATCTCAGATTAGTTTGGTGAATCGGCCCCACAGTCTGGTTTGTTTTTGGTTGATTTTGATGAAAGGAAAGTTAGTGCTGATGCAAGGAGTGTCAGAGAGTACAATCAGTTAAGAATTGTATACACTCCTCATTTAGAACAGCATCCCATTTATGAAGAACATAAAATCTGTCCAAAGTGGAAGTTCTGAAAAGAAACTACGGATGTTGCTGAAAAGGAAGAAAAGAAGAAGAAAAAGGAAGGTGTTAAGAAGAAAAACTGGAGAATGAGGGAGAGATTGTAGATTACTAGTTGTCCAAAAGGTCTGGTGTCAACTGATATACAAATGTTGTTCTCAATTCTTTTCATTCACCACATCTTATAAATGCAATTGATCAGAAACCACAGAAGAGATTATGTTCTGCGCTGTGTGGTTTGCTGCATCGTTTACATAGTGATAGGATTGTAATACATTGTGCTTCAGGCACCCAAGATCTAGTAGATATATGCAGTGGATCAGTAGTATTTACTCTCAACACTCAACCAGATGCACAGGAATTTATAATGGTCACCTTTGGAGTTTTAAAAGAAGAAGAAATAAGTACTGATGACTTATTTGGACTGAGTTTCACATGGAACCATGAGTGTGAGGATTGCTCTTTTACGACTACCACAAAGTCAATTCTGAGCGATTTCTGTACTTAAGACTACCAGATTCCAAAACTATGGCTTGTGACAGATTGATTAAAAATGCAAATCAAAATATGACCTGCCCAATTTGTAAATCAGATGTTATGTCTACATTGCACATACTAAGAATTGGAAAATACTTTATATTAATGTTACAACGATGCAGAGCAGATGGATCTGAATTGGAAACCGAAATGACAATCTTCAAAGCTTTACAAATATCGCTTTCTGGAAGATACAACTATAGCTATTGTCTTTCACAAAGTAGTTAATTTAACATCTGGACTCTACACTGTCTATTTAAAGAGTGAAACTGGATGGAAAGAATGCAATGACAGCAACCATACATTCAAATCAAAACTGCCTTTCAAACTATGAAATTCTTACTTTTTGTTTCTTCAACCAAAGTTCTAAGAGTATTTCTGGAAAAAAAGTCATCTACAGTGGGTCATTGGTGTTTTAGATATCATTCGACCTAACAGGGGTGATGTCTTTAAAAAGTTCTCCAAAATTCAAGAGTCCTTTTATCTTCCTCAAATGAGTTAATATAACATCTGGATGCTACACTGTCTAACTAAAGAATGAAACTGGATGGACACAGTGGAATCACAGCAACATTAAATTGAAACAAAAACTGCTTTTCAAACTACAAAATGATCATGTTTTGTTTCTTCAATCAAAGTTCTACATACTATTTATGGAAAAAGTAAGGTATAATATTTTGTCTATGTGGATCATCAGTGTTTTCGACCTCATTCGGCCTACTAGGGGTGAAGTCTTCAAAAAGGTCTCCAAAATACAATTTTCCTTCTTATGTATTAGTACTATTGTACCAGTTATCATAATAAGAGAATTCCTCTTACTACACGTTTGTGTAGGTTAGTTTAGAAATTGTAGGTAAAATAACTGATTAAGTGTTTGTAGTGAGTGCAATGTATAGTGGCACTTATATGTAGTGATATACTGTGCAGTTTGATTTTATTTCTACAATCTAGGTGATAATGTTTTCCCCACTGTACAAGGATGAACCTTTATATACTACATCATTTATGGTGTACAAGTATAAAAGCTGAGAACAGAAAAAGGGAAAATGAAAGGTTTTACTATAACGTGATATACTGTTACAGCAGTAATGTGAACTGTTTTGTTTCTGGAATTTTGTAAATGTAATATTAATTTATATTTATGTTATTTTTCTTTTTCAATAGCGGTTGGAGTTATATCTCTTCAGATGTGTCAACATACTTGTAGTGCCACAACTGTTTTTTGTTAGAGAGGGTCTTCTCATAGAAAGAGTGCTTCACATGCTATGCCACTATTTTATGTTCCCTGGAGGGGATGGTGAAAAACTTTAGTGCAATTTATTGCCACTTTGTTTGGGGTTGGTCCTCCAAACAACTATGTTCAACAGGGCATCGCAACTGATTCTCATTGACACCAGATGCCATTTGATTGGCAAATGATGAGGAAAGCACCAAAAAGTAATACAGAAAAAGAAAAGAGCAGGTACTAAATTGACAAGAGGTTTTTTTCACAATCTTTATGATTGTTTTTTCCCCACAGTTCAAGGATGAAAAAGTATACAGTACATTCATTATGGTGTACAAGTACAAACGCTGAGAACAATAAAAAAAGGGAGAAGGAAATGCTTTAGGACAATGAACTATACTATTAGAGAATAATAAATATTGTCTGCTTGGCTTATAGTATAAACGTATGCATTGCAGAAACTAAAAGGAATTTTGCAAAAGTAATACTAACTTATATTTATGTTCTTTTTCTTTTTAAACAGATGAATGATGCCATCTATTGAAGTAAAGTAATTTACTAATTACTTCTTTCTTCCTGCTTCTACAAAGAAACAATGTAAAGGTATACACCAAGCTAGAGTTTCATAAAGAGAGTGAGAAATCCTGATACACACTGAGAGAGGAGCTCATACTTCCAGTCACTCACTCATCCAGCCATTCACATATCCACTCAGGCACTGATATAGTAAGCCACATATTCAGTCACTTACAAATGCATCTACTACTACATGCAGTCTCTTACCCATATAGATATTCACACACTCACTAACACATGCACTCACTCACCCACACAGTAACTCATATAATCACTCAGTCATCCATACAATCATTAACACACAAAGTCACTCTCGCATGTAACTACTGATACATCCAATCACTCACCCTTGCAGCTAGAAATACATCCACTCACTTCTCTAAAACAGTGATGCATACACTTGCTTACTTATATGTACAGCTACTAACACATCCAGTCAGTTACTTATACACCTACTGTGATATATATTCAGTGTTACATAGCAGCACTGACTCGGTTACTTACTCACCCGTACAGCCACTTACTCATGATTACAGACAATTAAGTACCCAGTTACTCACCCATAAAGATACTCACACACCCATTCACACACTAATACACAATCTGTCACACCCAGTCAGACACTGTTGTATACACTATCATATTCAGGCACACACTAATGCAGACACTAGCATACCTAGGCACACACACATCCATACACTGACATGCCCAGGCACGCACTCATGCATACACTGATACATCTAATTACATACTGAGGCATACAGTAATATACCTAGGCATACATTAACATATACACTGACACACCCAGGCACACACTTATGTGTACACTGAAACATCCAGGCACACACTGTTCTATATACTATCACACCCAGTAATACACCGAAGCAGACACTGAGACACCCAGACACACACTAATGCATAAACTGACACATCCACTCATTGACACATACAGCAACTTACACACACACTCACTCACCAATATAGGCACTCACACAGTTACTTACTCATCCATACAGTCAGTGAAGCAGTCACTCATTGACTAATACTTCTAATTAAATACACATCAACTTACTCAGCCATATAGGGACTTACCCACCCACTGAATTACCCATACAGTCATTTACACAGTCACTTAGTTGCCCATACAGCCACCCACACAGCCACTCACTTATTCATACAGTCACTCACACAGCCACTTAGTCTCTTATACAACCACATTCAGAGCCTCTCAATCACCAATAGAGCCACTCAGTCACCCAGTCACATACTCATGCAGCTACTCACACATCCAGTGCAACACCCATACAGTCATTCACACACCCATTCAGGCACTTATAGAGACAATCACCCACCCAGTCACTCAGTCATATACTTATTAACATATCCAGTCAACCATACACCCACTCACACAGCCAGTCACTTACTCATACAGCCACTGACACAGCCACTCAATCACTGATACAGTCATTCATACCCATCCACTCACCCATACAAGAACTCAGTCTCCCAATCACTCGCTCATACAGCCATTCACACACCCAGTCAGTCACCCATACAGCCACACACACACCTAGTCACTCACTTATACAGACACTCTTCCACTGATTCACCAAGATACACCCCAACACACCCACTCAGTCACCCATACAGTCACTGCCATACACAGTATCACACTCATACAGCCACTCAAATCCCCAGGCACTCACTCATTGAGCCACTCACACAGTCAGTCACTAACTCATACAGCCCCTCACACAGCCACTCAATCACTTGTACAACCACACACACCTACTCACTCACCCATACAGCCATTCACACTGCCAGTCACTCACTCATGCAGCCACTTACATACCCAGTCAATCAGTCATACAGCCATTCACACACCCAGTCACTTACTCATACAGCCACTAAAACACCCACTTAGGGCCTGATGTACGACCATTTTTTGCGGTCCCAAAAGGGCATTCAATCCTTTTGCGACCCCAAAAAACGGTGGTGGTATGTACCAACGCTATTTTGTGTGTCACAGGCTCACAAAATAGCATTTACGACTCGCTATTAGGAAGGGGCGTGCCAAGGGCATCCCTTCCTAATAGCGGGTCCAAATTGTATGTATCATTGTTTTGCGACGGCATTTGCGGTCACAAAACACTCACAGTTTACACCCTTCCCCTTTATGGATGGGTGCGAAAATATTTTTTAAGAGCAGGCATTGGGCCCACGGACCACTGTCTGCCCTTAAAAAATGAAACTGAAAAGTTACATTTTTCTTATTTAAATGCATCCCGTTTTTCTTTGAGGAAAAAGGGCTGCATTAAAAAAAACTGCTTTATTTAAAAAGCTGTCACAGACATGGTGGTCTGCTGACCCCAGCAGGCCACCATCCCTGTGAGTGCTAGCCATTCCCAATGGGTTCGCAAATTGCGCTTGCCTCATGAATATTAATGAGGCATGAATTTGCGACCCCATTGGGAATAGCAAACAGTGTCTGAGACACTGTTCTACATTGCATTTTGCGAGTCGCAAATTGCGAGTCGCAAAGTGATGCAATTTGAGAGGCGCAAAATGCAACCATCGTACATCTGGCCCTTAGTCACTTAGTCACCCATACGGGCATTCACACACTCTTTCTCATACACAAACACACACACATGCAGTTTATCTTTTTTTAAACCATGAAAGGTGGTTCTAACGAGAGCCTTTTTTTGTTTTTTTAACATTTTGTATTTTTCAGAAAATAAAATGGCAACTCGGAAAATTATTAGTTGAAGAAACTCTAAACTAAAGTAGCAAGTGTCATGTTTGCAGTCATAAAAAGAAAAAACTTAACAGGTATGGTTCTTTGCTGCTTGCAGAATTGCAGTTACCAATTGTTCCCCCACTGTGAGGACTTTCTTACACTCCAGACAAAATGTCCAGTTTTTCTTAGTTCTGGGAACTTCTCTGGCAGATGTTGCTCCACTTTGGTGGGAATTGGCTCGCCTGATGTAATTTGAGTTGCAGTAGAATTAGATGGTTCTCCTGCACTGCGCTCCCTCTGCACTCTTTTCAACTCCTTGCTGTGGTATTTCTTCAGGTGGGTCAACATACTTATGGTCACACAGAGATATTTCTTAGATGTTCCTCTGGAAAGAGCACTTCACCCTCTTAGCCACTGTTTTTTTTCTCTCCAGAGGGGATGGTAAAGAAATCCCATTCGATGGATTGCCACTTTGGGGGGGGATTCCTCATCAGACACATTATCCTCTTCACGGTGTGGCTCTTACTGATCACTTCCTCCAGAAGCCATCTTATTTCTTGAATGAAAACAAAAACCTACACCTAAAAATGCACTTCCAGTATTGAAACATACAACAGAGTTGCAAAGAAGCTTTTAATCTCTCCACTGTAAGTGTGAAAAATAAAAAACGGGGTAGGAACTTCCTTTGTAGATTAATGAAAAGAGTGTTGTTATGTAGGCATGTGATACTCACTGTTTTCGACATTGTCATCAATTCCAGTGGTCGCAGTCACTGACAATACAAGGAACAACTTCAGCATATAACTTGATAGCATTTATTAATATCTTTTGCATTTAAATTTTTTTTTTATAGCAAATTGTTTTATAATGTAACTAATGTAAGTGTAATGTAAGGAATTAGATACTAACATCAATTTCTCTCACACAATGAAAAATATTTGTACTAAACATACACAGGAAAGTATGTTGAAATGTTGGAATTGTAATTGAACACTATGGCTGCCTGATGACAGACAGAGACATCTGCTGTGCAGTATCTAATAAACAGCCATTATAGTTAGGATATAGTTTATAAAAAAACTATATGCAGTCACTCACAGGCCCACTCAGATACTCAGGCACCCACTCACAGACCCACTCAGACACTCATGCACCCACTCACAAACCCAATCAGACACTCATGTACCCACTCACAGATCACTCAGATACTTGTGCACCCTCTCACAGACCTACTCTGACACTCATGCACCCACTCACAGAACCACTCAGAGGCTCATGCACCCACTCACCCCACTCATACACATACACATACACTCACAGACCCACTTAGACACTCATGCACTCACTCTCAGACCCACTAAGATACTCACGCACCCACTCACAGACCTACTCAGACACTCAAGCACTGACTCACAGACTCAATCAGACACTTACACACCGACTCACGCACCCACTCAGACACTCATGCACCCACCCACAGACCCACTCAGAGACTCATACACCCACTCACATACCCATACAGCCACTCACACATCCACTCTCAAACATTACAGGTTACAGTTTGGAAATAACATTTAAAAAACTGTTGAAATTCACTGAAAAAAACAAAGGTTACAGGGACATTATAGTTAGGAAAAAGAATTAAAAGACCATAGAAATTTACTGAAAAAATGAAAGGTTACAGGGATGTTATAGTTAGGCTCAGATTTCACTCGTACAAAACCATTGCAATTGAGCAGTTATAGTTACCTGAGATAACTATAACGTATGCCCCCACAATGCACTGCTTATGACCTAAATTATTATATCACTGATGACATGGTAAGTGACATCACTGATGAAATCAGTAAGGCAAAATAAGTCATTCCAAGCAAAACTGTTGGATGCATGAGTCTCTGAGTGTTGTTCAATTTTTTTGATTTTTTTTTAACATTTCTCAGGTCGATAATTTAGGGGCTGATTAGGATGGCGGTCGGAAAACCATTCTGACCGCCATGGTAGCGGAAATTCACTGTCCGCCGGTACCGCGTAAAAACCGGCGGTCCCATTAGAATCAACCACCAGAAAAACCCGACCGTGGCGGAACGATGCCACGAAAGACCGCCGGTAGTGGGTGGAGCAGGTGAAAATCCGTCTGCGGCGGTCGGATTCATGGCAGAAACACCCATAAACGCCGCTAGGCCAGCGGATTGACTGCACGTTAAATTAAGATACCATTGAGGTGACAGCGGAACGATCCGCAGTTTCCGACCGCCGCGATCGCAAACAGTGATGAATGGGAGAGCCGGTGGAAGGACTGTTGCATAGCCAACGCTGCGGGCCGCTCCAGAACAAATATGGCGGTCGAATAAAAAAACACACCACAAGGCCACCAAGTGGACACATCAAACTAGCACAGCCCCCCCAAACACCTAACACACACAAATGACACACTCCCATGGCAACTAAAGAAATACAAATCCCAGGACAACCCACACAACCCACCTGACAGCAATACCACATATTGACACACCCACATAGCTGAGTATAAAACTAGCCCCTTCCCTGACCAGAATCCCTTGCAATACTCCAGCCCTGAAGGAAATAACCCCACAGCACAAAGGAGAGGCAAACCACCACACATCCCACCAGCACAACAACACACACCCACACCCCACTTACATCACCTCCACCACCCTCACACCCGCACCTCAAACCATTGCACATCACACACCATGGCACAAAAGAAAATGCCCAAATTCACTGACAGTGAGTTGTCAGTCATGACAGATGAGATAATCAGAGTAGAACCTCAATTGTTTGGTAACCTGGTCCAACAGACACCATTAGCCACCAGAGCACAAATGTGGAGAAGGATAGTCAACAAGGTCAATGAAGTAGGGACCACCCCGTGCACCAAGAAGGAGATCATGAAGTGGTGGTATGACCTCAAGAGGCTGGTGAAACAGAAGAACTACAAAAACCATCAGCTGGCCCTCCCATCCCACCAAGAACATTCACTGCATGGGAGGAGAAGGTGCTTGCCATACTGCATCCAAAGAGTCTCACAGGAGTACCCGGGGGAGTGGAGGCTGGTAAGTACAAACAAATGGCTACCATTACACTGCTATGTACTGTCTTGCACAACAACAGAGCTACACCTCCTAGGCCCAAATCCATTCATGTGCACCACACACTACCCAACACATGTCTCACAGATGGAACATTCACTCCCTCTGAATCAACCCAAAGGTAGCCAGCAACATTCCCAGGGTTGCATGTGTACAGGCAGCCAGCACTACAACACCCACCAGGACCCCTTGTCCCACCCCTGAGCAGGAAGTAGCACCCCACCCCACCCCACCCAGAAGCATGTGGCAGCCATTGTATTGTTTACCTTCACCTAACAGGTAGGTAGCCATCTTCACAGGGAGGGGGTTTTGGGGGTGGGAGGCCTGCACAACAACTCCCACCATGCCCCCTTGTCCCACCCCTGAGCAGGAAGTAGCACCCCACCCCACCCCACCAGAAGCATGTGGCAGCCATTGTATTGTTCACCTTCACCAAACAGGTAGGTAGCCATCTTCACAGGGAGGGGGGTTTGGGGGTGGGAGGCCTGCACAACAACTCCCACATGCCCCCTTGTCCCACCCCTGAGCAGGAAGTAGCACCCCATCCCACCCAGATGCATGTGGCAGCCATTGTATTGTTCACCTTCACCTAACAGGTAGGTAGCCATCTTCACAGGGAGGGGGTTTTGGGGGTGGGAGACCTGCACAACAACTCCCACCATGCCCCCTTGTCCCACCCCTGAGCAGGAAGTAGCACCCCACCCCACCCCATCCAGAAGCATGTGGCAGCCATTGTATTGTTCACCTTCACCTAGCAGGTAGGTAGCCATCTTCACAGGGAGGGGGGTCTGGGGGTGGGAGGCCTGCACAACAACTCCCGCCATGCCCCCTTGTCCCACCCCTGAGCAGGAAGTAGCACTCCACCCCACCCAGAAGCATGTGGCAGCCATTGTATTGTTCACCTTCACCTAACAGGTAGGTATCCATCTTCACAGGGAGGGGGGACTGGGGGTGGGAGACCCGCACAACAACTCCCACCATGTCCCCTTGTCCCACCCCTAAGCAGGAAGTAGCACCCCGCCCCACCCAGAAGCATGTGGCAGCCATTGTATTGTTCAACTTCACCTAACAGGTAGGTAGCCATCTTCACAAGGAGGAGGGTCTGGGGGTGGGAGGCCTGCACAACAACTCCCACCATGCCCCCTTGTCCCACCTCTGAGCAGGAAGTAGCACCCCACCCCATCCCACCCAGAAGCATGTGGCAGCCATTGTATTGTTTACCTTCACCTAACAGGTAGGTAGCCATCTTCATAGGGAGGGGGTCTGGGGGTGGGAGGCCTGCACAACAACTCCCACCATGCCCCCTTGTCCCACCCCTGAGCAGGAAGTAGCACCCCACCCCACCCAGAAGCATGTGGCAACAATTCCCCCAAATGTGTCACAGAACAGGTAGGTAGACAGTGCATGCACCCTGACACTTCCCTCAAAAAGCATGGAGCCATATGACCACACCAGCCCTCACATGTCATCCAACTTGGCATACATCAAATAGCCACTTCCAGTGTGCAGACAGAAAAGCGTATGTAACTGTCACAGAAACCAAAGTGTGACTCTCAAAATCACATTTAGAAGAAATCCAGGGCACAACCATGCACAGCACTGAATGCTATCTTGAAGTGCCATGGGGGCAGAGCATCAAGGTCCATATGAAAACAAAACAAGCATGGTCAGTAGTAACAAGAAATCAAAGCACATGATATGACAAAGGTATGCATGAGACTACAATGGCTAGTCCATGCCCAGTCGCAATTCCTTCCATGCAGAGTGAACAACAAAGATGCTGCACATAAAGTAATTGTGCTGCTAGTCATTATCTGATGACATGTCCACGTAATCACACAATCTGCAAGTTGTGCATGGTACCTATTGACATGTCACACCATGGACAAGTAAGGTATGTACCTCCACATCATGGCCAGATGCTCAACACTGTGCAGAAATACAATGTAATATCAATGTAAACTGTGTGGTGCATAACATGTAACAACAAAACATCTAACACCAAGCTTGAGGTGTGCACTGCAATGACCATTTCCCCTCTGTTCCACAGGTGACCAAGAACTGACAGCTGCAGATGACCACACCAACCTGCAGAGCCAGTCTCCCCCCCGGAACATGGACTCTCCGATGCAGACTCCCTAGATTTCTCAGATGCGGACCCCGAAGCTGGCCCATCAGGCATGCCAGGGCGGAACAGGTCCCAGGTACCCACTGTCCCCACCGCCAACACCTCAGCAACAACAACTACGCTGACCCCTGCTGTAACGACCTGTGTGGCCTCCACCACCACCACCAGTGCTGCCTGCAACACTGTCCCTGCCTCAGCGGATGACCACCCCACCCCACAATCTGAGAAGGGCAGGGAGAGTACGCGTGTGTGTAGAGTGGTGACGCCACAGGTCCGGGACAGCAGGGCAGGTGTGAGGGCTACTAGGCGACAAGACCAACCAGACACTGGGACCGAAGCCCTCGCCAACATCGCCAGAGTCCTTGGGGCCTATGAACAAGCCCAGGGACACCCGGGTCAGGCTCTGGAGGAATCCCGTGAGCTCCGCCTGCTGCTGAGGTCCATTGACACACGAATGGGCCAAATCGTGGACCTCTTGGGCCAGCTAGTGGGTGTCCTGAGAGACAGGCCTGCGGCCCAAACAACAGCTCCACCTACCTCCAGTGGTCCGCAGGATGACAGTTCCCCCACCTCCCCTGCGGGCACAGAGAGGGGTGAGTCCTCAGACACCGCTGAGCCTGCAGAAGAGGCCCCCCCTGCCAAACGCTCCAGGAGCCGTCCAAAGAAATCCCAGGGAGGATCAAGTGGCAAAGTACCAGCCAAATGCCAGTCAAGGAGCCAGCCATGATGGCAACCCTCTTCACCTTGCCATTGACTTTGTTGACTATCCTCATCCACACAGCCAGGTTAATGGAATGCGTCTGTTGGATTGTGTCACCACAACAATGTGGTGACTACTCTATTGTCTCATCTACCATCACTGACAACTCATTGATTCACTTTTCACCTGTTTGCAAATATTCACTTCCCTGTCACATATACCCATTGTTAATAAACACTCCTTACACACCTATGTTCACGTGTCAGCTCCATGTTTATTACAGAATGTACAATGTTGACTGGGATTACAATGCACCAGGAGCATGGATTGTTTGGAGGCATTGAGAGGCAGAAGGGACCTAGGAAAACACAAAAGAACAATATTCACTTGTCAGGTGATGGCATCATAGCCACTACACAACACGTGTCATCAAGGTACTCAAATATGCACACATCACAATGAGCAACAGTACCGACATAGCCATCCTGTAGCTGGGCACAACTACCCTGTCCCAGAAACCTCAGCACCCAGCACAGAGACAACAACAGGCAGCAGTCACAAATCCACCCTAGGCCTTTCCAACAACAACACAATCAGCAGACAATGTCACCGTTGTATGTTACCACTCACCTTCAAGGGAAGTAGCGGTTGATGAGCTGTTGACGCAGGTCAACACCTTCCTCCTCTCCACTATCCTCGTCACTGGACATGGGTGGGTTTCCAGGCGGTGGCCTCGGCTGCTCATCAGCGTCCAGGAGCAGGGGGATCTCCTTACGCAAGGCCAGGTTGTGGAGCATGCAGCATGCAACTACGATCTCACACACCTTCTGTGGAGAGTACATCAGTGCACCTCCGGTCTTGTCCAGGCAGCGAAATCGTGACCTCAAGAGACGAAAAGTACGCTCCACCACATGACGGGTCCTCGCATGGGCATCATTGTAGCGCACTTCACCCGGGGTCCTGGGATTCTGCAGTGGGCTCGGGAACCAAGGCCGGTTGGGATATGCAGAGTCACCTAGGTGTGAGACACACAGAACAAACTTGTAACATTACTGTGGCAGAGGACAGCATGTCACAGATACAGCACGCTACTTCACCCTGCGTACTCACCCACAATACATGCACACTCCGGGAGCAGATTTGCCATCAGCTGGGGCACAATGCTGTTACGCATGATGTATGAGTCATGAGCAGAGCCGGGAAATTTGGCACAGACATGTGAGATTATCATATCCGCCTGGCACACCACTTGCACATTGATGGAATAGAAATGTTTCCTATTCCTGTATATGTGCTCACGTGCCTGTGGTGGAACCAGGCCAACATGTGTGCAGTCAATGGCACCGACAACATTAGGGATGTGGCCAAGGGCATAGAAATCAGCCTTCACATCTGCCAATTCATGCCTCCTGGGGAAATGGATGTATCTGTCCTTGTAGGTCATCATAGCGGACAGGACATCACGTAGCACCATGCTGAACATGGGTTGCGACATCCCACCTGCGCTTGACCCCGTGTACTGGAATGATCCAGTAGCCAAAAAATGCAGGGCCGCCATCACCTTAGACGTTGGTGTGAAAGCAGTTGGATATGTTCTGCGAGGCCACAGGTGGGGCTCCAACAGAGCACACAGGTCTTGTAGGGTGGGTCGATCCAGACGGAATTTCCAGATGACGTCCTCATCCTCCATGTCAGCCAGCACTGTGAAGAGACGATGCACATTTGGTCGCCTCCTAGGTGAGATGAAAGGGGACACATGTCAATGCAATCCACCATGAGATGTGTGCAACATCTTAAGTTTTGACTGACACAGCGCAAACAATGACTGGCATCAGACTTCAGCTTACTGCACAACTCACATGTGGGGACACCTTCAGCTACACTAGTCGTACGCCTGTCCAGTTTTCACACAGTGAGTACCTCCCAAACAGACTGAGACCATGTGAATGGCCAAAGGGACATGTCCACATCTTGCGTAACCAGCCCTGAGAGTAGTTCATACAGCATATGTGTGAAACAGCAACACTGTCGGCTCCTACCTAGCTGCTGTACCTGCCACACCTTCTTGCGTAAGTCAAACAGGGCACACATCAACAAGACAATGAGCACAGTCTGTGCATTAAGTTCAAGTATGCGGTGTGTCACCGCCAATGCCCATGCCCTTACAGCCAATGGGAAGCACAATCGCGGTAGCCAAATACAATTTTGAAAATCGCTGTAGGCGTGCTCTGCGTCCGCGGGGCCGGTCATTGGGTGCAATTGAAAGATGCATTATCGCGGTAGCGACCGCCTGGCCCCTGCGGTGTGTCACCACCAATGCCCATGCCCTTACAGCCAATGGGAAGCGCAATCGCGGTAGCCAAATACAACTTTGAAAATCGCAGTAGGCGTGCTCTGCTACCGCGGAGCCGGTCATTGGATGCATTTGAAAAAAGCTGAGCTGGAACACCAATAGCAGCAGCTTAGAACCACAGAAACTACCCCAGGGGGCTATATATGTGTGGGAGAGAGCCTCACATTTCCACTGCTTCCAGACACTGCTGCCTGACACTCTTCACCCCCAACTGCTGCTGCTCCTGTCTCCTGGACCCAGACACTGCTGCCTGACACTCTTCACCACCAACTGCTGCTGCTCCTGTCTCCTGGACCCAGACACTGCTGCCTGACACTCCTCACCACCAACTGCTGCTGCTCCTGTCTCCTGGACCCAGACACTGCTGCCTGACACTCCTCACCACCAATTGCTGCTGCTCCTGGACCCAGACACTACTGCCTGGCACTCTTCACCACCAACTGCTGCTGCTCCTGTCTCCTGGACCCAGACACTGCTGCCTGACACTCCTTACCACCAACTGCTGCTGCTCCTGTCTCCTGGACCCAGTGATGGCGAGGACTGATAACATCAGGGCCCATCCCTTCACCACAGAGGAGCTGGAGGTCCTGGTGGACGAGGTGCTCACACAGTACGGGAGGCTATGTGGTGCTCCAGATGTCCTGGTAAGTGTTTCAGAGTGGAAGTGAGAGGTCAGGGAGTGCACACATGAAGTAGATCTGCTGCAGTATGTGCCTGAGAGTGTGGGTTTGTGTGATACACTGCCTAGCATGCTGACTTCTGGAAAATGGGGTTTGTAGCCTATTTCACACATTCCCCGGGCTGCATTTCAGGATGGGAGGGACATGCAGTCTTCTTGCAGCCATACAGTGACACTGCAAGTATAGAAAGTGGGAGTCAGGACAGACTCTGCCTGTGCTAATGGATCTGTGAGTCCATGAGGTTTTTCACAGCCTCATTTGTGAGATGAGAAAGACTTCACGTTCAGAGGGTACTGATGGAAGTGTGTCTGACTCTATATTGCCACCATGGATATGTAAGCATTATGCATAAGTGTGAAATGCCTGAGGGTGACACTCTTGGCAAATCATACACATATGACACCTCAGATTGCTGTACTTTGCAAATATCATCCTCCCATTGCTTTCATCATGTGTTCAGACTCGCATGTGTAGGCACTGTTTGCCCTCTCATATTGTACCTGCATGTGAATGTTATCATGGCCCACGTTAAACCTCAGTGTGAGCCCCCTGGCCTGCACAGTCACTGCCCAATTTGACAAGGACCCATCACTGAATGGACAGAGTGAGACATATGGGTTGCCTGCTACCCTATCCATCAAAGAGCTATCTCAGGCCTGTGTATTGCACAAGACAGACCTTGTGAGAAGGGTGTGAGACTGTAAGATCATGCAATCAAACAAGAGGGTTTTCAGTCAGTAGGAAGTGGTGGCGCTCAGCTATATTAGCGTAATTGAAAAGAGAAAACAACTCAAGTAAATACGGTGCTGACCAGGTAGGGGAGAACCCTATAACCCCTATATGCGTGTCGGAAAACTCCTACACCACAATAGTACATCCAAATCCTGGGCACACGTGCAAAATTGTAAACATAAGCAGTCACAAAAGCGTAAGTCATACAGCCCTGAAGAAGTCGTGGGAGTATCCTCCTAGACGAAACACGTGTTGGCTGGTTGTTGGTATTTCTTTGCTGGTTGCTTTTCTACGAAATATGATTAAAAGAAACAAGAAATAACTCTTCTGCGAACTACAAGGAGATTGATTCTTGAATGGACTTACGCTTTTGTGACTGCTTATGTTTACAATTTTGCACGTGTGCCCAGGATTTGGATGTAAGACTGTAAGATCATGTCCCTAAATGTGACCTCCATGACGCAGTGAGCCATTCACAGGGCAAGGACATTGAGGGGTGTGCAGTGTTGGACACAGTGAGTCTGCCCCTACACATCATTTCCAATGTGATGTATGTCTTGCTCACTCGCAAACTGCATCGCAGATGTGGGCCTCCTTCACATTGCTTTCTGTGCTGCCATTCAGCATGTGTATGAGATGGGCAGGTACTGTGTCCATCCCCATACCTGCATGCATTTTGTTATGATAATCCCATGCTCATGTATTACGTGTCATGCTGTATTTTCTCTGCTAAACATATCTGTGTAGCTGTGCTGAGTATGTGTATTCTCCTGTACTGAGAAATAGTGGTACATAACCCAGTGTCACTGAAATTTCCTCCTCTTGTCTCCCATGCCTGCAGCTCAAAGTCCACCAGCGTAAGACTGTATGGAGGGCCATTGCACGCAAGGTGCGGGCTCTGGGTGTCTCCAACCGACGACACACACACTGTCACAAGAGGTGGGATGACATCTGCCGGCTGAGCAAAAACGTGGCAGAGATGACGCTGGGGCTGCTCCCTCAGACTGGCAGGTTGGCGCGCAGGAGCATGACACCACTAATGGCCCGCATCTTGGCAGTGACACAGTCAGAGCTGGATGCACGTTTGAAGGACCATCAGCAGCAAGCTGGGGGTAAGTATTCTGGGAAGGGTGACTTTGGTTGTGAGTGACTGCATGTATTCCAAGCCTGAGCCAGTGCTGGGCTCTGTGATGTTGCTATTGTGATGCAATGGCTTGTGAGTGGCCTTTCTGTTGTGTGCAGCTGTCATGCTTTTTCGCTACATGTACTTTCTCATGTGATTGATGTAATGGCCCTTGACATTGCATTCTGAGTTGTGGGCTATGGCATCGGCTGCATTGGTGGAGTCAGGGACATCCCATGGCAGTGACCGGCAGGGTGCCTCATCTGAGTGTGCTTTCATCAATGTGTGCAGTGCCTGACCTCAAAATTGTGTGAACTACACATCTGACACCAATGTGCAACTGTAGTTGTGCCCCAAAGCACGACATGGTGGATGGCATGAGCTCATGGCCATTGCGAATTCATGTTTTGGAGTCTGTATCTGTGTTGTCCCCTTATGGTGACTCCATATGTGACTGTGACAACATGTTGTGATGTACATCTTTTTCACCCACTGGGACCTAGGTATGCTCAGAGGGACCTGTATGTCTGGTTACACGGGGGCACGGGCAAGCTGTTTGGCTGTGTGGACATCACATGGGTCAATTATGCCAAGTCTGCATGTTATCATTAGGGGTGGGCGGAATTTGCGTAGTCGCGCTACGCAAAGCTCAGCGAAACGGTAAAAAATCTCCGCGAGCACGCAAAAGTTCCGCGAACACGTGGAATTGCTTGTTCCGCCCGTTCGCGATGCTTTTTTCCTGTTTGCGAACGCTGTTTGCGTGCTCCGGGAGAAATATCTCGCGAACACGCATTTTGAAAGCGCGAACAAGTAAAAAATTCCGCGAAGCCGCGGATCGCGGAATTTTTGGCAATTTCGCGTTCTCCGCGGAACGCGAAATTACCCAAATTCCGCAAATTCCGCGATCGGAGCGGAATTTACCACCCAGGCCTAGTTACCATGCGGTTTTTGATATTTGTACTTAGGGGTCTCACAATGTGACTGCACAGGGTGGTGTGCAACATGGGGGTATCACCATCTTGTTTTGTGCGTTGCTTGCATGTGATGTGTGTGTCTGACTACCATAACCAGATCAGAGCAACCAAGAGGAACTTCATCCACAACAAAATCCTGGCCAACTCCACCAACTCCAAGGAAAATACATTTGGAAAAAAAGAAGCACATGAGGAATTCAGAGATCTCGTTTTCATTTAGAAAGCTTTTTGACAAATGCTGTCTTGACCAGCTGTCACTCTGAGATTTAGATAACTGAAAATATTTCTACAGGACATTACTTGCACTATTTCACTGTCAGTTAACGTGTATTTATTGTAGGAAACATCTTCGTACTGGAGAGCGCTGTCAAGAATGCTTCAGGAACCTGTAATTATGTCCCCATTTTATTACTTCTCAAGAAGACATTTGAACATTTTACTAAGTTTTTATCAATGAAAGGGGAAGGTGGGCTTTGACCTGGTTAATTGTGTAGTAACCACATTCACGTGCATTGTTAAAGAATTTGTCAATTTGCATTAGTTACATGATTATGGATTGTTTGTAACTTATTCGCAAGTGTTGTGGTGTATGATGTCAAACCCATTGTACCTCTTACTATACATTCCCTTGTGCATTCAGTGACTTCACAGAAAATAGACTGAGTGCTTCTGAGATCAAAGGCCATGGGTGAATTGTCGCAAAACAATGCGAATGTGTGGATCTGAGCCCCTAGTTTGTCTCAAAGGCCAGTGAACAAATAGCATCTGGTTTCGTTGAAGTCTCGCAGGGAGAAAACCCAGCTGGATGAACTCACCAGAGGCAGCTAAGGAGAATCCTGCATCTGGATCACTTTGCCGCAAAATAAGGTAAGTGCATCAAGATTAAGATTCGTCCATAGGGATCACAAGAACTGCTATGTTGCCAACACACATTAGTGCCCGCTAGGGAGTGACTACTGTACATTGTGAAGAGTACTCTGATTCTGTGCATCATACAAAATAGCTTGCTCAATCTCCATGATGGAATGTAGACAGCAAAACTCTTCAATGAATGTTTTGGTACAGCTATATGTGTAAGTACTCTATCCTCACACTGTCTATAGTTTGTGAGAAGCATCACAAAAATAGTATATTTAAAGGAAAGGTCTGGTTGGTAGTAAAAAGATTTCTTGAGCATTGTTGACGCTTTGTTAGGTTCTCAAAGGCAATGCCACATGCTGATTCGTTCATTGATGAATTATTACATTTTAACTTGCAAGCCTACCAATTAGAAGCATTCAGTACTCAGCAAAGTAGTAGTAGTTCTCACAACTGATTGACATTTATGGGACAATTTGAAGTTTGGCTGACTGGATACTCAGTACCCTGTCCGCCAAATCCTCAATAGAGCTCCAGGTGCCCCACTGAGGGGCAGATTTACAAGAAAGTGACGCATCTGTAAAGATGCGTCACTTTCCCTCCGCCACCCCAAGAAACACTTGCGCCACTATGGATGCGCCGTATTTACAATACGGCGCACCATGGCGCAAGGATTGACAGATGCGTCAGAAATTCTGACGCATCTGTTGACGCAAAAGTCACGCATTGCTGGAGTTGTGTCGCAACTCCAGCAATGCAGGGGGAGGCCTATCTTCATTGTGCTGCGTCACTCCTTACACCTGCAAGCAGGCGTAAGAATTTGACGCAGTGGTGTCCTAGAAGTGGCGCAGTGAAATCTTATAGATTTCACTGCGTCACTTCTACGAGGCTTTTTTGCATTGGAACGCCCACCCTGCATACATTATACCTGACGCAGGTATAATGTGACGCAGGGCTTTACAACGTGACGCATCTTCCTAGATGCGTCACGTTGTAAATGGGCCACATTTTTACGCTGCTGCTGCGTCAAAAAATGTGACGCAACGGCGGCGCAAAAATGACGCAAGGGGATTGTAAATCTGCCCCTCTGAGTCTGACAGACCATCAGTTTTCTGGCTGCAGTGCCTTCATTGAAGCAAAACGTAATCCAATGGCCCAGAGGGGCACAAGAGTATGCTCTCAGAGTATGCAATTCACACTGCCTATTCTATTTAGGGCGGACAGTGTGTTGTCTTTTTGTCTGTCTGTTACCACCAGGAAAAACCTGTGAGACACGAACATACAAATTAAAATAATGGCAACCAAATCCTGCAAAAAGAACTCCCTGTGTGCAGGGGCCACTAGTGATTAGATTTTCAAAAATAAACTCTGACTTTAGGAGTTTGTTTTTCTAAAACAAACCGTTTAGTGAGTGTGCGTCAAAACCAATCGCAGTATCATACCCAGCTTTTTGTACCTTCAGAGGAACCGAATGAAAGCCATTCTCTGAAGGTAATAAGATTACAGCTGGGTCAGCAGTAATTTCTGAATTTGGCAGGCGGTAGTCAGTCAGAGTGGCTGATTTCATGTCCTTCTCCACCTTGAATGGCAGACTACAGCCTGCCAAACTTTAAATCAGGCGTATTATGATGACGGTGGTTGGAGGGAAACATGCAGGGGGATTCCACTGTGCTTCCGATGGGCTAAAGAAGCCCGTCGGTGCGTTGGAAGCCACCTTAATCCCTAATGATGGCAGAGCCAGCCTCGGCTCCGTCGTTGGTATTATGATGCCACTTTCTGACAGCCTTTCTATGTCGGCCTTTCCGACATGGAAAGACTGTCAGAAAGTGACTTGGAGGGCCTGTAGCAGGGCCCTCTTCTCCCCTGGCCCTCCGCTATGGGGCCTAGGGAATCCCTGCACCATGTGGCAGGCAACGCATGGTGCCTGCCACAATGAATGAATGAATGCCGAGGATTTGATGTAGCGTGCAGCTACTCAACAAGAGTGTCCTGACGCTGAGGAACAGGTGGCAAGACTCTGGAGCACAAACTAATCCTTTAAAAGCCAAGTTTTAAGACATTTCTTAAAGGTTGTCAGGTCAGCAGTGACTCTCAGCGTGGCAAGTAGTCTGTTCCACGCCTGAGCACCCAAAAACCCAAAAGACCGGCCCCCCATGCGGGCCAAGCGAATTTTAGGGATGCGGACGAGGTCGGAGGAGGAGGATCTTAAGGTACTTGCTGGAATGTAGCGATTCACACGCTTATTGAGATAGCTGGCTCCTATGCCGTGGAGGGATTTAAAGAAAATCACCAGGGTTTTGAACTTGATCGTTTCCTTCACTCGCAACCAGTGTAGGATCTTAAGGATGGGGGCCATATGAGACCTGGGTTTAGGTCTGAGGATTGCCCTAGCTGCGGCATTTTCCATCACTTGCAGGCGCTTGATGAGGTAGCCGGGTAGTCCCAGGTACAAGCTGTTAGCGTACTCCAATCTTGATTTCACCAAGGCTTGGACCACAATCTTACTAGTATCTAACGGCAAAAGTGGAAGGCATTTTATTAGCATACGAAATATACCAAAACAGGAACCAACCAATTCTTGGACTTGGAAGCTCATAGAGAGGGTACTGTTAATGAAAAAGCCCAGGTTTGTAACCCTTGTTTGGGCTGAGAGGGGGGGAGACAGCTCTTCCGGCCATCATAAACTCCAATTGCTTTCTACAGGCTGGCCGAAAAAGACAATCTCAGATTTATCCAGATTGCATTTCAACTGATTCACTTTGAGCCAGTTGAACACCTTTGTGAGGCAGGATCTAATGTTGTCTCCAAGTCGGCTCCTTTTTCACAACTGAAAATCAGTTGTGTATCATCTGCGTAGGAAATAATCTTGGCGCTGTAGTCCTCTACTAAGGGTGCAAGAGGGGACAGATATAGATTGAAGAGGGTAGGGCTAAGAATGGAGCCCTGGGGTACTCCAACATTCATGCTCGGCATGGGGGATAAAAAAGGTGGCATCCATAAATACCTGAGATCTGACCTTTTCAAGAAGGAAGTCATCCAGGCCAGTGCTGTCCCTCCCATGCCCAAATGCCTCAATCTATCAAGGAGTCTCCTGTGTGGGACCGTATCAAAGGCTGCGACAGGTCAAGTAGTATCAAAACTTCCCTACCTCCCTGATCTAATTTTTCATTGATGTGCTCTGTCACTTCCAGCAGGGCAGTCTCTGTGCTGTAATTTGCCCTGAAGTCAGATTGGGACGTATGCAGTAAATTGTGACTTTCTGCATGCTCTGAAATTACTTTATTAATGTGCTTCTCTAAAACTTTAGAGAGGGCCGGGAGGAAGGAGATTGGCCTATAATTAGCCGGATCATTCAGATCGGCAGTCGTTTTGTTTTAGGAGTGGTAACATTTTTGCCTGCTTCCAAATATGTGGCACCTTGCCGGTAGAGAGGGATATATTAAGCACCTTATTTACTGTGGGATTGATGGTGGGAGCTAGAGGTGCTAATATTTTAGCTGGTCAGGCATCTATTGGGGAGCCTGACTAGAGGCCTTTGAGGTAAGTAAGCGACTCATCCAATTGTATTTCAGGGAACTCTAAAAGTGCAGTAGTTTCCAAGGGGCCAGACTTTCCATTCAAAGGTTGATATAAGACCTGGTCCTCCACAGGCGTTTTATAAAAAGACAGTTGGATTGTAGCAATCTTGTTGTTGAGGGATAGAGCCACCTGCTTGGTCCAATCAGCTGAATGCGGGGAGTCTTTCTTAACCGCCTTAGGGGAAGTAAAGGTTTATACAATCTTGAAAATTTCCTTTCCCTTTGTTGTGAGCTGTTTCAGTCTTGGCTTGTAGATAGTTTTTCTTGGCGTCTTTCACCTGGGAATAATAGGATTTTAAGGCGCCTTGTAGATCTTCCTATCTTCAGGTGAGTAGTGTTTCCGCAATTTCCTTTCAAGACCTCTACATGGGCTTTTACAAGTTCTTAAGGATTCATTAAACCATGGAGCGGGGGGCTGGTCGAGAGGTCATAGGGGCAGCCGCTTCAATGTTAGAACTAAGCCAGTATTCGAGCGCAGGGGCATCGAGTTCCGGGTTGCCGGATAGCGCCGGGACGGAAAGTTCAAGAGCCTCCGCCAGCTCCGGTAAGGTTATTCTGTGGAAGGCTCTGAAGCTGTGTTCGCTACTTGACACTTTTGGCAAAGAACACATGCCTAGGCTAGGTATCTTAAAATTAATAAGAAAGTGATCAGACCAGGTAATGGGGGATGGCGGATCTGCCACCATTTCTGAGTTGCAAAATATCTGGTCGAAAGTGTGGCCCGTATTATGTGTGGGAGTGAAAATAAGTGGGCTCAGATTGCAAGCCACACTGTCAGACAGTGAGATTACTGAAGGATCCAGTACCTTATCCATATGCAAGATAAAATCTCCCAAAAGGAGGAACTGATTGTATCTAAGGGCAAGAGGGATTGCAAGTTCATTGAGTGAGGTAATAAAATTGCAGAGCGTCCCCGGAGCGTCCCCGGAGGCCTATGCAGCAAGATTCCGGCTATGTATTGTCGGGGAGATAAGGTGCATGGAAAGCCCAAACATTCTATGCCCTCAATTGTGTCTAACCTAAAAGAGATGCAATCTAGTTCTTGTTTGAAAATGATGGCAACGCCACCTCCTGTCCCGCTCGACCGGTCTTTCCTCAGAATTTTATGTCCCATGGGAATGGCTGAGGTAATAGTAGGATTAGACGACTTGGATAACCATGTTTCTGTGAGGAATAGGAGATCAGGGCGGACATCTAACATCATGGATTTCTGCCTCGTGTTTTTTAAACGAACGTGCGTTAAGTAGTGTTGCTCTAAAATGTTTTCTATGTTTATTAGTACTGTTACCCCTGTGGTTTGAGAATTAAGTCTTAGGGGGCTCCTCTGTGATAGAGGGAAAGGTCCAGTTGCAGGCAGGGCAATGAAAGTTGGCCCTATTTTCGACTTCAGCTAAACAATGGCGGACGCTGCGAGGAAGCGCAAGCAAGACCTCTGACCTCCTGGTCGGGGACCTGCTCTCCTCCCCCGTAGCTCCGTTGTTAAGTGCAGCTGCTCCATGCACTGTGCTCTGCCTGGTCAGGTAGGTGTTCGAGGCCATCCTCCACCCGCAGGCTCCTGCCTGTGCCTCATCCCTGGTGGTCCAGTGGGAGAGCCTTGCTCTTCTGCTGGCCGCTGCTGTCTGTCTCTGTCTTTGTGCCGTTTCTGTCTTTCTGTGCCCGTTTTTCTGTCTTTTCCTTTAGCCACTTCACTACATTTTCTATTGTGCCTGTCTTGTCTTTTCTGTCTTTCTGTGCCCGTTTGCTCTCTGTGCCCTCAACAACCCCAGCAACCCCAACTCCACCACCCTCCTGGACAACGTCACCAACATCGGACTGAAACAGCTCATCACCATGCCCACCCACAAGGCAGGACACCCTCGACCCTATCTTCGCAGGAGGAAACAATATCCACTTCAGCCACACCACGCAACCCCCATGGACAGACCACCACTGCGTACACTTCCACGTCGACAAACCCACGCCACCCAAACCTGCACCACGCCCCCCCACGAAGAAAGTGGAACAAAGTCACTGAGGAACAACTCAACTCCACCCTCAACCGCGACACCCCCACCACGTCGACCGACGCCAACCTCGCAGCCAAAGGACTCCACAGATGGATCTCCAGCTGCACAGAGAAGCTTGCACCACTACGCAACCCCGACAGACAACGCCCCAGGAAAGCCACCTGGTTCACCGCTGACCTCCAACAATTCAGACGCACCTGCAGACGTCTTGAGAAGAACTGGAGAAACAGCAAAACGCCAGAAGACCACACCACCTACAAAAATGCCATGACGGAAAACCACCAACTCATCAGATCCACCAAAAGGATCTTCATCCAAAACAAGATCCTCGCCAACGCCGGCAACTCTTCAGCATCATCCAGGTATTCACCAAGCCCCCCAGCGAAACAATGGATATCACCCCTTCCCAGGACCTCTGCAACAAGCTCGGATCCTACTTCCATCTGAAAATCAAGGCACTCTACGACAACTTCAACGACCAGACACCCCACTCCGAAACCACTTCCTGCTCCCGCAACGCCATCCAGCCCACCATCTCCTCCTGGACCCCAATCACTACCGAAGACACTACTTCGACCATGAAAGGCATCCACTCAGGGGCCCCCCCAGACCCCTGCCCTCCGCACATTTTCCACAGAGCCGCCACCGCCATCGCTCCCGAACTATGACACACCATCAACACCACCTTCAAGACCTCCATCTTTCCCGACGACTGGAAATGCGCAGAAGTAAGACCCCTGCTCAAGAAGCCCTCAGCAGACCCCACCGACCTCAAGAACTACCGACCCATCTCCCTCCTCCCCTTCGCGGCCAAAGTCACCGAGAAGATAGTCAATGCGCAACTAACCAAATGAATCGAAGAAAACTCCATCCTCGACCCCTCCCAATCCGGATTCCGCAGCAATCACAGCACCGAAACCACTCTGCTCGCCGCCACAGACGACATCCGCACCCTCCTGGACCAAGGACCCACCGCGGCCCTGATCCTACTCGACCTCTCTGCAGCGTTTGACACCGTCTCCCACCGCACACTCACCGCCAGACTCCACGAGGCCGGCATACAAGGAACCGCCCTCGACTGGATCCACTCGTTCCTCACAGGCAGAACCCAAAGAATCAGACTACCACCTTCCCTCTCCGAACCCACGGAAATCAACTGCGGAGTACCCCAAGTATCATCGCTCAGCCCCAAGCTCTTCAACATCTACATGGCCCCCCTCGCTGCCATCGTCAGACAGCATGGACTCAGCATAGTATCCTACGCCGACGACACCCAACTCATTCTCTCCCTCACCAAGGACCCAATCACCACCAGACTCAACTTCCAGGAAGGAATGAAGGACATCGCATCCTGGATGAGCAGAAACTGCCTGAAGCTCAACTCAGAGAAGACAGAAGTCCTCGTCCTCGGACCCACCCCCTCGGCATGGGACAACACCTGGTTGCCCACAGCCCTCAGCAGTCCCCCCACACCCACGAACCGTATTCGAAACCTCGGCATCATACTTGACTCCTCCCTCTCCATGACACAACAAGTCAATGCCGTCACCTCCAGCTGTTTCAACACCCTCCGAATCCTCTGAAAGACTTTCAAGTGGATCCACCCCGAATCAAGGAAGGCCGTCACCCACGCACTCATAACCAGCAGACTGGACTACGGAAACGCCCTCTACGCCGGGATGAACAAGTCTCTGCTCCGCAAGCTCCAGACCATACAGAACACCGCAGTCAGACTCGTCCTCGGCATTCCTCGTCACAAACGCACCACCCAACACTTACGGAACCTCTACTGGCTCCTCGTTGAGAAGAGAGTCACTTTCAAGATACTCACCCACGCCTACAAATGCCTCCACAACACCGGACCCCAATGCCTCAACGAGAGTCTCTCCTTCCACGTACCCAAGAGAAACCTCTGATCCGCCGACCTTGCCCTTGCAGAAACCCCGTGCATCCACAGAGCCAGAACAGGTGGAAGAACCTTCTCCTACATCGCAGCCAAGACCTGGAATGAGCTCCCGCTCAACATCAGACGCGCCCCCTCCCTGAACATCTTTAGGAAGACGCTCAAGACCTGGCTCTTCGACTGAAAAGGAGCAGCTCCGCCCCTCCCCCTAGCGCCTTGAGACCCTCACGGGTGAGTAGCGCGCATACAATTCCCCTGATTGATTGATTGATTGATTGGAGCATTTAAATCAAACAGTTCATCATGCTCGTAGTGTACAATATGACACCTCCACTGGCCATTTTATATCCAAAATTGAAGGCCTTCCATACAATCATGACAGAGAAATGTTGGTGACCATGGACCTAGAGTCCTTATACACCAACATCCCGCAACAGGAAGCCCTTAGAGTAATCAGGGAGCTCATTCAAGCTGATGATACTTATACCAACTCTATCTTCATTCTGCAATGTCTGGAGATTGTTCTCGGCGAGAACTTCTTTGAATTCGATGGCTGTTTCTTCCAGCAAGTGAAGGGAGTCAGCATGGGGGCAGCATGTGCCCCAAGCGTGGCATGTTTATACATGGGACACTTTGAGGATATCAACATCTATAATGAACTGGCCCCATTTAGTGAGAACATCTGTCACTGGTCACTCTTCATAGATGATATTTTTTTCGTTTGGAAGGGTGACCAGGAGACCCTGGATGAATTCATTTTGTGGATCAATGCGGCCGATCCTAATTTGAAGTTCACCGCTCACACAAGCAACAACAAGCTGGAATTCCTTGATGTGTGGATAGAACACTTTGATTCTCAGCTAACGGTATCCTTATTCACCAAACCCACGGCAAGAAATACCCCTTTGCACTACAGCAGCTTCCACCCCAGATGCCAGAGGGACAGCATTCCGTTCAGTCAATTTCTGCGTCTTCCCAGAAATTGTACTTCCATCAAGAACTACATGAAAAACGCTGAGATGTTGAAAGAAAAGATTATTAAGAGGGGATACCCCAATAAGCTCATTAAAGACGCCCTCAAGAGGGCAAGGTACTATAACCGTGAGAACATGTTCCAATCTAGACACAAGGAAAAGACAGACCGATTGGTCTGCGTTACTAAACATTCCAACTTTGAACACAAAATTCGCCAAACTATTACTTCTCAATGGCACCTTTTTAATCTGGGCCAATCTGGAGAGTTTATACCTAAACCCCTCTTTGCGTTTAAAAGAAATAAAAATCTCAGGAACATCCTGATGAGAGCGAAAGGGCCCGAAAAGATCAACCCCCTGCAAAAATCCATCATGGGGAACAAACCCATCAGTGGCAACCACAAATGTGGAATGTGCCAAGCCTGTTCTAGTGCCATTGTCAATGACCGCATCTGTGTTAATAACCGCACAGTGTTGCTCAAAGAAATGACGAACTGTCGTTCGTCAAATATTATTTACATCATCCTGTGCCCGTGCGGACTGGCATATGTGGGGGAAACCGGAAGAGAGTGCAGAATACGCATTGGCGAAACATAAATCTAACATCAGACTGTCCAAACGCGCGTCACCTTTGGTTAACCATTGGATTGCAGCCCAACACACTGAAAAGGACCTTAAATGGTCCATACTTGAAAAAGTACATACCCAAACGTGCACTTATCCTAACATTACACGCAAAAAAAGAGAAGTGTTCTGGATATACACCTTGAACAGTAAAGAAGAGGGACTCAACGAGAGCCTCCCCTGGGAGAATGTGATCACTTGAGTCGCACTCCCCTACCAGATTGCGTCCCTCTCTTCTTATCGGAGTCCCTTTCCGGAACTCTGACCTGCTGTATATATGGCCCTTTAGTATTTCAGAGTGATACATCATTTTTGCTTCTTTATGCGTCTAGGATATTTTTATCTGGATTTCAGTGTGTTCTATTCTTTTTATGGAGAACACCCTCTCTTTTTGCCTTTCCGATATACTCTTTTTGGCTGAATGTGTCCGTTTTCACTTGCCATTAGCTTCTTGTGTAGCCGATTGACGTCGTTATTGTGAATGATAATCTATTTCTGTCCCCTGACGTTTGCGCCAGTACGATTGCGGAACGACGCAGCCTTTTTTAACCGACCCTCCTAGCCATGGCCGCCACACGCATTCAGCTATCGGCCGATTACCTGCTGGCGGAGTTCCGACTGATCTCACGAAGGTGAATACGTCAGAGCCATTTTTCTACCTATTGGAAAGTCCTGTGAGCTCTTAGAACGAAGGCTCCCATTTTTCAGTTCCTTTGTCCGAGTGGGTCTATATAGCTATGTTTAGATACGTCTCCTTTTTCTTTTACCATCTAGACGCTGTTACTCTCTTTAGGCGCAGACGTCCCCCTCCGTTGCTTTAAAAAGGGAGCCGTCTACAGAACCGGGAGGTGAGTTACAGATCTATATGTTTATTCTTCCCTCCCCGCGCGGCTCAATTAGCCCACGACGAACATGTCTTCTCTCATCTTTTCTTTTTCAGTTGGTCTGGACCACGCAGATGCTCCCGCGGACCCCCGCCCCCCCCTTGAGGTGTTTGAACTTGCAGAGTTATTTTGCGTACCATGTGAGCTGCATATCGGTGCCTCGATGTAGACACAGGACTCATGGTATTACTAGGCTTTGCCACCCTCCAACAGGGACCTTCTATCCATTTGACCGCTTAAATCTTTTGCCTTACCACTGTGCAGCCCTAAGCGGTAAGCCGTTTGCCCACCATTTGTGAGATTTATCATCATTCCCTGAGTTTAGATATTATAAGAGACCTCTAACATCCTATATTTATATTCCTATTATTAGGTCCACGCCGGGACCCGTTTTTTCATTCATTTATTTTGTTCGAATTTCTGCTACCGCCATGCTGTATGTTCTTTCTTGCTGAATTGCAGGTAGCGCATCTTTGTATTTGTATGTCCTCACTCTATTTTTTTTTATTGTGACCATGTTTCTTAATGAGCATCGGTTCCTTGCCCTTGTTCATTACATGCCTTAAGAGGCCACTATCACGCCTTTCTATTCACTTTGTGTTTCTTGGATGCTTTCCATGAATTATCACTGGTGTTTCTCATCTGGATATATTGGTATATGCTTTTATCCCTCAGAACACTAAGTGGCGGGACTATCTGCTCTCATCCTCTCTTGACTTTTTTCTTCTTTGTGCACCAAGTACCCATTTAACTTTTAAAAGTATATTTAACTTGTCCTGAAGCTGTGCCTTCTGACTGTAATTCTTTTGGACCACCTAGACTGATAATCTATTAATCGCATGATTATTCCAGATTTTAATATTAGAAATACCCTTGGACTATCATGTTTTTTCTGTGTATTTCAGGCACGTCCCTTGGCCATTGTTCTTTTGACATTTTACGACCTGAGGAAGGTTAGACCCAGACCGGGGTCGAACACCGAAACGCGCGTCAGCGTTTAAAGTCATCTGTGGACCCCCTTTTTTCATCATCTTTTCCCCCTATCCCTTTCTAGATTTACTTCTGTAACATTGATTTGAAGTATATGTTCAATTTGATGATATAGTGTGGACATTATATTCATCACTTTTGTTGTTCATGCTGTTTTTTACAAAAATATTCTGTACCCCTATATGTAACAAACATTGATGTTATTTATGCTTATGAGGGGAATTATTCCACCTGCTTTCTCAAATTGTTAATTATGTAATGCTGGATCCTTGAGCTCCAGGACGTATGAGCATGTGTGGGTATGTAACTGGATGTTTGGATGATTGAGTGTGTGTGGTGCGGGATGTGCCTTATTTTTATCACCTTTTCACTTATTGAAATTTTTCATCTATTTATGAATTGAAAACAATAAAATAATTTTGATATGATTTCTTAATTTTACATTGGTGTGTCCTTGTTAGTTGGCCAGAAATTCAGATGTTTATATAATTGTGACGTAATGCACATTATTATTTAATACAGGTAGAGAATTCCTCTTTTGGAGTAGTTTACAATATGACACCTACCTGGCCTGTGCAGCATGGCCGGCGCAGGCAAACTCCAGGACACTGACGGGCGCAGACCGGCTTGCCTTAGGCGCGCCAGACGCTCGCACCGCTGCGCGCCCGCTCTTGCATGACTTAAATAGGCGGTAGGCAGCAACTAGAATGCGCACCTTCACGGGAAGAGCCAAACGGAAGTGAAGCCAAAGACTCCACCCTGTCCTCCACACAAACAGCAATGCAGCCGCACGGAAAGGGGCAGGCGAGCAACTGGGGAAGCAGTGATCAGTAAGTGAGTATAAATTAAAAGATCATCAGAGCATTAACAGGTTGCAATATTTAAAAATGAAACATGTTGCAATATTTAAAAAGTGAAACAGGATTTAAAAATACACCCCCCCCCCCAGAGAAGTGCAGAGAGAGGCAGGACAGCGCCGGCAGACCCTACCACTGGTGCCTGCCACACGGTGCAGGGATGTTTAAAAACATCCATATTACAATGGTAGCTTGTGCTGCGGGCCTTTTCCGCCCACCGCTCAAGCTGCCATTGTAAAATAGATGTTTCCGAATACCCATAGGGCGGTCACATCCAAATTCGGTGGTCGGAAGCGCCGACCTATGGTCAGGCGATTCCAATCCGCAGCGGCGTCCGACATCGTAACTAGGCCCATAGTCTGCATCTTTAGATAGATAACTGACAGATTCTCATAATTATTTCAGTTAGTAATTTTAGTTCTTATTTTAGCCCATCCCACTTACCATTTGCTCATTAGACCATCTAGCATAAAGTTTCGACTCCAGATATTGTGATACATGCTAATTGCCAGCCTGTCACAGAAATACAACATGAGCTCTGACAAGTGAATTCCCCAGTAGTGCTTACATTAATGCTCTTGTTGAAAATTACTTGAACTTTGATAGAAATCACTCCAGAAATTGACCTAAAGTAATATTACATGTCCTGGCAATCCCTCTATACATCTAAAAAATATACAGAAGATAGATATATAATTTTGCCTCATAGTGTTTTTAAACTGCCATAGGTCTGGCAGGGCGGTTGACAGTGACACAACATAGAGGTGTACTTTTTAAGAATTCAATGTAACTATATACCTAGCATTAGGCACGACAGGTGTCAGGTCATACTGATTTTGCCTGTTTAATCTTCAAATGACTGAAAGGCCGGGCTCATTTAAAAAGCACATTCCACAATTCCTGGGCGAACAGGTAGCTTACTTAATAACTAACCACGCAAAAATCTTACTGATTGGCGATTTTAATTATTGGGCAAACGATACACTGGGGGGTCCCCAATCTACTGAGTTAACCGACTTGCTTACAGGGTTGAATCTCAATCAGCAGGTGTCTTCTGCCACACATGTCAAAGGGCATTTACTTGATCAGGTATGGACAGTCAACCTTGTTACGTCGGCCCTGTCTGTCTCTCCCTGCATCTGGTCTGATCATTACTTAATCAAATTCACTGTTAATAACATCTCTATGGCCTAAATCCCCACCATTAAAGGGAAGACAGCAAGGAGTTGGAATGATACCAATAAAAATCTATTCCTCAATACACTGGCCAATACAGTCCCGTCCAATCAATCATCTATCAACACTAGCGAAGAAAATTTAACAGCTTGGCTATTATCCGCCAGCAATAAACACGCACCTCTTAGGAAAATAAACCTAGCCCGGCATCATGAAGCACAGAAATGGTTCTCCACTAACCTAAAGGCTCAGAAATTAGCCCTACGGCAATTTGAAAGGAAGTGGAGATGCAACTATTTGCCTGAGGATAAACGGGTCTATTTAGCTGCTATGAAAAACTACAAAAATGCCATTCTGACCACCAAAGCTGCTTATTTTTCTTCAAAAATTCTGACCTCTACCAACAGGTAAAAAGAAATTTTCTCGATTGTTGATGATCTATCCAACCCGGACAGAGTCACAATAAAACCCACGCCCTCTCAAACGTTATGTAACTCCTTGAACACCTTCTTCATTGAAAAGATTACGAAAATTAAGGCTAACATCCCTATATGTTTAATCCCTGAGGCATGTTCTATTACGCCAAAAAACTCTTGCACTCTTGAACAATTTCCGACAATAAGCAACCAGATATTCCTGGACCTACTGTCCAAGGTAAAATCAGGTTCACCTAAGGACTTCTGCCCTCCTCGCATCTTAAAGGAAGCATTTACTGCCCATCCTGGATGAGCTCTATCTCTTTTGAATGAGTCATTGTCCCAGGGCTATGCCCCCGACACCTTCAAGGAGGCAATTGTTGTCCCTCTCTTGAAGAAGCCAGGGGTGGACCCTCAAACCCTGATGAACTATCGCCCGATTTCCTGGCTTCCTTACCTGGCTAAGGTATTGGAGGCTCATGTGGCCAGATGTCTCTCTGCTTTCTTGGATCAATCTGAATATCTTGACCCCCACCAAGCAGGGTTCTGCCCAGCACATTCCACAGAAGCTGTTATATTGACGGTTTTGGACACTCTTCAGAAGGAGGCCGACAGAGGATCCCCGCAGGCTCTGGTGCTGCTGGACCTTTCTGCGGCCTCTGACACGGCCGACCATGGCATATTGATCGATCGTGACAGAAACGCAGGGGTCCAGGGATCCGCTCTTAGCTGGATCAGTTCCTTCTTGGAAAACTGTTCCCAGTCGATACTCATTGCCCAGTTTACAGCTCCATAGTTGATTTCTATATGTGGAGTCCCGCAGGGCTCCTCACCATCCCCCCACCTGTTCAACCTGTATTTACTCCCACTGATTCGAGCCTTAAAAGAGAGGAAAGCCTGTACTTTCAACTACGCAGACAATTTCCAACTGATGGTCTCTATTAGTATAGACAATGAAGACCCAAATTAGTTCAGTGATCTCAACGTGCTTCTATCAGTTGAGGAAAATAAGAAAGATCAGTAGATTTCTCACTCAGGAAGCACTGATTCAATTGGTTCTAGCCCTGGTCATGTCCCACATTGATTACGCCAATTCTCTATACTTTGGCATCCCACTATACTTAACCAAACGACTACAACTGGTACAGAACCAGGCAGGGAGACTGATCTTTCAACAACCCAGGTGGAAACATTTCACTCCCCTCATGAGGAAGCTGCATTGGCTTCCTATTCTTCAGAGATGCGCTTTCAAAGTATGTTGTCTCATCTTCAAATCTCTGAATGCCAGAAGCCCTAAATTTGTCGGCGGCCTTATTCAAAGGCATATACCCACGCGTAATTTGCGTTCTGCTCACAAAAATCTTCTAACCACACCCTCCTTCAAACTGAAGCGGCTGGGCGGTGTTAGGTTTGCCGTACTATCACCCAGAGATTGGAATTCCCTTCCCCTTGAAATCAGATGTTGCACAGACCTCTTGAGCTTCAGGAAGCTCCTCAAGACTTGGTTGTTTAGACCATGGCTTCGTCACCTATTAGAGCAGCGCCATGAAACCAATCCGGTGTACGTGCGCTTTACAAGAATTTGCTAACATAACATAGCATAACATTGTGGCTGGGAGAGATATATAGATAGGCCTATTTCTGAGTTCATTTTTAAAGCGTAGTGACTTTGGGGTCTAGTCGGTTCATAGAATTCTCTACCTCATATTTTGCACCATGTTCTATTGATAGATATAGAATTCAACAATGTGATGGAAATACAAGTATAACTTTAATTAGGATCCTGTTCTTGGAGGTAATAGGCCTCGCAGCAATAACGTTACCTGCAACCTGTACTCAATACTGAGAAATTGGACCTATGCATTTCAGGAAACTCTGCTTCTGCTGGATATTCTTGCACACCACTTTTGGCTGGAAATTAGTCTATGCAACTACTGGAACACAAGCTGTGCTACTGAATTCAATTTCTCCAGCAACTCACTTCACCTGGTATTACCATATCTAGATTGACCAGCTATAGTATTATAGATGGGGTATCATCACCATAAGTAATACTGAATACAATAATAGCATAAGTGGATGCCAGAGGATGCACATAACAGCACAGGTACCGAGGGTGAAAAGGTAACAATCCTGTTGTCCGAATCCACAGATAACGGCTTCAACAGCTAGCTAATGCTGTAGAGAGAAAGCAACTTTTGTATAACACTAGGGCTCCTAAACATACTCATTTAATCCTCAGACAACCTTTTTGATGCTTGCAACTTAACTCGTAAAAATGACAGACAAATAACAAAAATAATGTTTAGTGATGAAGGTCTAGGAATCTTGGCCTATGGCCAAGTTAAGAAGGATAACCAGTTCTTTGGCCATCTTGTCCTATTTACTCAACCACATTCTGAACAAATGTTATAGCAGAACATAAAAGACAAGGACAATACAGTGGTCCCTGTAACATGACCATAAAGTACCTCTGAAAAGGGGAGATAATCTCATGAAAGAGAGTCAAAAGTCTATTGAGTAACTAATTGTGATAGTCTGTTCACGGAAACGTGATTGCCATCACAATTGTGTTTGGAGTGGAAAACGTGGAGATTGAAGGAGCGGAAAGGCAAACCTTATAATGTATTTTGATGCACCACAGATTTTTTGGGGCAATTTCTAATTTAAAAAAATGTAGAGTATCTGCATTAGAGTTCATTTTCTTTTTAAAAATACTGGAGGTGCTATTACTCAGCCTCTTTGTGAAGGTCAGTTTCTTCATATACCATTATTGTTACCTTATTCTCAATATGACTTTTCCAGCGCAGTGTTAAAGAAAGCAAATGTTCATTTCCATACTTTATTAACCTAACATTTCTTGTTTCTGAGTCAGGTAAAATATTAGGTGGCATTACACCACAGGACTATGAACCTTTGGACCCAGATGATGGTCTTATCCCAAGACATGCATGTGAGGACACCATAAAAAACTACAACTTTACATGAAGAGCAGGAATAGCAAACAAGTATCCTTTGGTCATTCCAGAGGAAACACTGGGTGGCAGTACACTATGGGATAATCAGCCTTTGGACTCTGTGGAAGGTCCATTCCCAAGACATGATTAGAAGGACATAGGACAACCTTAATATGGGTCAACAGTCTGTATTTCAGAATTTCATTCTTTGATTAGTAGAAATCACAATATCCAAATGTAAGGTGCAAGGTTCCCAAGAGATAATGAGTCTAATAAACCTGATCAGTTGTGCATGCGATTTAGACACAGCTTTACACTGATGTGAATAAGTTATGTATGTGATTTAGACACGGGACGGTTGTACATAACAGTTGTGGAGAGAAGACAATACTTGAATTACACATGGTAATGGTACGCTTGTGAAGTGAAACAGCAACAACTTGATGAGCACTGAGCTGCTAACCTTTTTAATCATGGGCACAGGACATCCACAATATGTACCACGAATGGCAAGGCATGCATAGATCTACTAACCTGTATGAGCAAATAGACTATTAAGACATTTGGGGGCAGATTTACAAGGCCCTTGCGCCACTTTTGCGTCACTTTTAACATGGGAAAAGTGACGCAAAAGTGGCGCAAGGGCCTTGTAAATCTGCCCCTTGGTGTTCTCAATTTCCCAATAATGTAACTTACCAGTGATTTTATTTATTTTATTTATTTATGTCATTTATAAAGCGCATATACACTTAGAGGCACCTTGACACTCGGAGGGATCTACTTAATCAACGTAAGGCCAAATGCTGCCTAATACCTTTGTGTAATAATAGCAAAATCCTCAACAATTTCCTGAAGTTGAAGAGGTCTGCCTCCCTTCGGTACACTACTGGTAGAGTGTTACAGAATTAGGCCGCAGCCAACGAGAAGACTCTCCCACCAAGGAGTTGTTCTTTAAAACTTCAGCATATAGAATGAAGATTTCTCTTAGGTTCACAACAGGAGACTCTGTTAGAAAGAGAATTGCTTTTTCTCCAGAAATTACTTCATATACTAAGCATAGGGGTTTGTACTACACCTTTTTTCCCACCAGCTGCTAGTGAAGTTTCACCAGCTCATGCAAAATCGTGGCATACTAACTAATATTCAGGACCAGTCTCACTGCTGCATTCTGATTGCAATTTGATTAAAGATCCAGCTGTTATATCCAAATAGATGGAATTACAATAGTACTGGTTGGCTGACACAAAAGCAATGATGATTTGAAATTTGTTGTTGGAGTGTAAATAGACAGATGATATGTGTCAGTAGTCACAGTTGGAAAAAACAAGACTGAGAAAACAATTTTATCAGTTCATTCATTGATAACTCTGAGGCCAAATTATTTTCAAGGTTCTTCCCCAGCTTCACTGGTTTGGGGCTTTGTCCTAGCATGGAAGGCCAAAATTCACGTTTTGCACCGATGGCTGACAAAATGGGGGAAAGATTTCAGTTTTGCCTCTATTTAATATAACATGGTTCTCCGTAATTCAGTGTTGGATTCTAGTAATGGCATTAATAAAATGTGCAGCTCTAACCCTTGGATCACCATCAATGGTGTAACAAATTTCATTCGCATGCATCAAAGCCAAGAGGCTAAACGATTTCATCAGCTGTTCAAAAGGTGTTATATGTGGTTTAAACAAGATTGTTACAAACACTGACCTCTGTGAAACTTCTCATCACCATTTTCTTTACAGAAAGAGAAGGCCCAAGATTTATCTGAATTTCTCTAGGTGGAGCCATCTCTATACCGTCTCATTTATCCCTATCTCATCAAGTTGATTCAGCAGCATCTGGAGGTCTACAGAATCAAACGCAGACAACAAATGCTGTAAAACCAATGCTTCTGAAATAACTGTTGCAGATCATTTAGGACAGCAGTCACTACCAATTCAGTGCTGCAACATGATCGAAAATCAGTCTGTATATAATTAGTAAATATTGGGATTCAAGACAGCTGGTGAATTGATTAAAGACTACCGGCTGAAGTAATTTTGCAAAATATGGTAGTTCAAAGGCTGGGCTGTAGTTTTCTACAGCCAGTGGTCAAACAAAGGTCTTTATTAGAGAAATAATTTCTTATTTTTTTAACTCTTCTGGGGTGATGGCGTTGTTCAAAGAAACACTGATAATTGCCTTAACAATATGATGACTTGCAGTTATCAATTCTTAGTGCAATTTCACCAGAATAATATTTAATCCCGGTGGTCTATTCTCTTATTAGCTTTCTACACTCATCTTTATGTTCCTTCAGATGAGTGAACCTTATTACCTTTACTTCTGTTTTTACATGACATAGAGTATAGTATACTTCTCATGCTGGCTGATAACAGCTGAACTTTGATCTTACTTATTTTGTCATCAAAGAAATTTGCCAGTTGGTTGTACCTTGTCACAGATTGTTCACCTCTATGCTGCCATGAGGCCAGTTTCACCTCCTTCACGTCCTAGAACAATGCTTTCAACATATTTGGAAAATTTGAAGTTTTATCAGAGTAGCAAGCTGCTTTATTCTTTTTTATGGATTTTTATATTCATCAACCAATTTGACTAGCTGTGCTTGTCCTCCAGAGTATAATCCCATCTTGCAAATGCGTCCCACCTGCCTATGTTTATTCTATTTTAAGATGTCAATTCAACCTCTTATCTAGTCTACTCCTTTGTTCTTCATTTTATATGGGGCCATCTCATCTCCACAATCCAGAAAACTATAATTGTGTAGTATCAGCAAACTATCGTGGTTATCAGTTGAAATTCTCTCAGCTAGATTTTCCACTAATCTCTGGGCAAAGTAGGGGACATCAATCTCCTTCCAATTTCAGATTTTAAAGGTTTTCTTATGGCTTTGTCTGCCTATCTTTTCTTGCATCTGCAGCCAGCTGAATGGTATCACGAAGTGCTTGATCCATGGAACTTCAAATCTTGTTGAATGGAACAGTTATCAGAATAACAACAATAATATCAATCTTGAGACTTGTTTTGGAAGCCACCTCCCAGCACTCAGATATGTACTCCTGCATTCAAGGAATATGCTTAAGCAACTGTTTGGTGGTCGGTAGCATAAAAATAGCTGCTGTGTGATGTTAGCAATATCTCACCTTGAAATATTATTTCACTAGCCAAAACTCAGCGAACTCCGCCGATGGAGCAAAATTTATCGCCCACCCCTAGAGTTACCTAAAGTAGCTTTAAATAAAGTTGACTCCTTAAGTTGCTGGAACTGGGAATTCCCTGCCTCAAAATTCATTGTTTACTGTGGCTCTACACTGTGTGACACAGTCCTAGCTTGATTTTTAAATGGAATCACCAATTTTAACTCATTCAAATACTTTAGTGCCTCCCTTGTTAGCTGACTGTGGTAGTACTAACATACATTTCTCAGATGCTGTTCAAGTAATCAGGGATTTTGACAGCATTTCATGGATGGATGCAGACAGGCTAGTCTTTGGCGCACCTTTGGCAAGCCACTGAATAAAGGTGGCATGTCCTCCTTAAATGGGTACCTTGTATTTGCATGCCAACTCTAATAAACCAGCACTCCTCCCAAGATGGTAGTGCTCAAAGTCCCTATCTGGAAGTTCAGATGCAAAAACCTTGCTCACCTTTACATAAAGTACATCAATGAATCCAAACAAACACAGATAGGTTTCCAAACACTCCAAGCACCAGGCTGTTAAAAAGATTTCAAGTAGATTTTCAAATGTTAGGGATATTTCTGACATGGGTTCAGCAAGTGAACAATGCAATTAATATGTTGCATTCCATGGACATGACTTAGGGCCTTATTAAGATGGTGGTCAGACCACACACCGACAGGCCGTCGATGGCGGTCTGACCACTGACAGCCCTTTGGTCTTACTGTCGGATTACAAAGCCAGCAGTTGGACTCACAGTGGTCAGGGGGAAGATCGCCACCTGCGCCAGAATCAGTGATCCTGATGGGGTGGCAATTGGAATCATATTCCCAAATAAGGGCGGTGCCAAGGCAGGCCCTGCAGTCAGGATTACAATATCCTTTTCCAATAGCCTTTTCATGTCAGGAAGCCTGCCATGGAAAGGCTGTTGGAAACGGATTTTGGGGGCCCAAAATAGGGTCCTCGTCTGTGATGGCCACTGTAAAGTGGCCTTGGGGGCAAAAGTAGTGCCCCCACTCACCTCCTTGCACCAAGTGCCATGCACGACATGGTGCATGGTACATAGTGCATGGATGTGCAGGAGGTGCTCCATACCACAGCGGCTTGTGCTGCAGACCTTTTCCTTGGCCTCATGCTGCAAGCTGCGATGGTATAGAGTACTTTCCAACAGCCATCATGGCAGTCAAATCATAAAGCAGCGGCTGGACTGCTGCATACTTGTCGGGCGGTCTCCTGAGTTCCGTGGTAGCGGTCAGCGGTCCGACCGACCGCCATCGTAATAAGGCCCTTCCTTAGTTATTGGGAAATAATTTTTGAAAGTCACTTCTAATTAGCACACATCACTGGGTTCTGGAAGCACATTAGTAGTATGTGATTACAATTACACATACATTGAGGTATGATTCCAAGAAGGCAAGGTTATTGTAGTATACTGATTTATTGTCTATAACTGTTTCAGAATTTCCCCTGAAGAAGCTCAACAGTATAAAATGCATTGGGATGAATTTGTAACAGTGGTGGAAATAATGAGTGCATAATCTTTTTAAAATATTAAAAGATTGATGAATTGTCAATAAAAGAACAAAAACATGAATTCATGTGCATTAGTGAATTTCAATACGGAACTTGCAGAAACAAACAGTTGTACTAAGAATCTTCATAAAATAGCATTACTAGTGGCTTAATAAAACATAAGAAATCTGCAGATAAATTAAAATGCCACCCTGCATGAGAATTCAATAGATACTCAGTGTTAATCATCCAAAAATCAATGATATGAGACAACCACCACCACTTTCACTTCAAGTGTAGCAACAGCACACAGAGGGATCAGGACTCTTCTTGGATCGGTATCCTGCCAGAGACTTTGGTGGTTCCTGTGAGAAATTGGATTGCTGGTTGAGTGGGGTGAAAACCCTGCTCATGCAACAGCCACCATCACTGTCAGGGTGAACCATTAAAGTCACTAAATTAACCTGTGCTTAACCCTCTGGTAGCTTGGCACAAACGCAGCCAGGATTAATTTAGAAGCAATGTGTAAAGTATTTATGCAGCACACAAACAGTAATAAAGTGTAAACACAACACAAGAAAAATTCCACACCAACATTCGAAAAATAGAGTAAATTTTACTAAATTATTTGACAATGAAATGACAAAAATCCAATCAGTAGAACCATAGATATGTCATTTCAAATGTTTAAGGTAAGTATAGCACCTAAAGGCAAAAAGTGCCACTCCCAGTTATCTGGTTGTGTGAGACCGGGTAAAAGTCACAAGTTCAGGCTGACCACAATGGAGTGCAGACCAGATATTGGGACCAGATTATTCCCACTGAAAAAGTAACTTTTTAGTGTCAGGAGCAAAAAGTTTTTTTTGTGTTGGTCAAGGCCGCGAGGAGAAGGGAGAGCGTCATTGATTGTCTTTGTTTTAGCGAGAATAGCAGGCTGGGCGTTGCAGTTGGTTGTTGCTGTACACAAAGATCCTGTCAGGCATCACAGACAGTGGTTGCTGGAGATTTTTGTTGGCGGTAACTGCAGGCTGTCAATGCTGTAGCGCAAAGTACAGATTTCACATTGCTGTCACTGTAGTGCGAGGAATTGGGTTCACCAGAGCTTTGTATTGGTGGTAGGCAAGTGGCAAGATCAATGTGAGAATGGGCCTGTCAGTGGTCACAAAGAGCCCAAAACTTCAGGATGCCTTCTTTTCTTGGAGAAGGAGCTCAATCGATGCCACACCAAGTGTCCAGGACCTGAGGGGCACCTTTTAGGGATCAGGAACATACTCCAGCAGAGGCCAGAAGTCCCAGTTGCAGGTCCAGTTGCAGTTCCAAGCAGCAGGTCAGCTGGGCAGATGCAGGAAGGCCTCTGGAACGTGCTGAATCCCTGTAGCTAGAAGAGAATGTCAGTCAGCTGACCCTTGAAGTCACTTCGCCTGGGATGAAGGGTACAGATCCAATCTTCCTTCTCAGCAAGCAAGCAGGGCAGGCCTCAAGTAGCAGTTCAGCAGGGTATCGTTCTTCTGTAGTATCCACAGGTCCAGGAGCGTACTGAAGATTGGGTCAGAGGGTCCTATTTTTATACTTGGTGCTTTCTTTGAAGTAGGAGAAGTTTCTAGAGAATTCCCTTTGAAGTGCTTGGAGTTTCCTGCCGCACCTGCCTGGACTCCAGTCTGGCGGCATGAACAATGTAGTGTTTTGAATTCCTTTGTGTGATGGCAGAGCACAGACTATTAATTTGCAAGTGGGACTGCCCAAATCCACTGGTCCAGGCTGCCATTGATGGCACATCCAGGCACACTTAATCCCTCTATTGTATGATTGTCTGGGAGGAATATACAAAGTCTAACTGCCAACTACACCCAGTCATGTTGCCCAGGAACAGAGTGCTGGAACCAATAGTTAGGACAGGAAAAGGTCTACTTTCTAAAGCATGGATGTCCCTTTTGTTCCCAATCCAAAATTAGCACTTATTGAATGTATTAAGGCAACCTAATGCTACCCTATGGAGAGGTAAGCCTCACAGTCCTGAAAAACGAATTTAAGAATATTTCACCACCAGGACATGTAAAACTTAAAAGTACATGCCCAACCTTTTAATTACCATCCACCCTGCCTTATTGGCTGCCTAAACTCTACCTTGTCGGTGACTTATTTTTAATAAAAGGGGAGTTTAGGGATCGACAAGGGGTTATTTTGCCAAGTGAAATTGACAGTTTAAAACTGCGTTCAGGCATGCAACTGGAGACGTGGGACATGTTTTGAGAGGCTACTTAAGTGGGTGGCACAATAGGTGTTGCAGGCCCACTTGTAGAATTTAATTTGCAGGCCCTTGGTATATGGTATACCATTTTACGACAGACTTATAAGTAAATTAAGTAATCCAAGGAGGTACCATCACCAGCTCCTAGCCCTGAAGTTGCCATTTGCCACTATAAAATACATGTTGACGGTCATAGTGGATTTTGAGAATTAGGAAAAACAGAAGATTTATCACATAAAGATTGGATTAAATTACATGATAATTCTATTATGGCATATGAAAAATGTTTTGTTTTAGCATGTGTGTTTTTTGGTTGGAGTTCCTCCATAATCAATTGTATATTGGAATTTTTATTGAATTATGTATGTGCGTATCACAAGAAAAAGTTATATATTTTTTTCTATGCGGTAAAAATTAAAATAACATAAGTAGAATGCTATCAGTGTGCTCTTAAGAATTGTATTAGATGATATATTGCTTCTCATTGCTGTATATTTTGGCTCAAATTCTTTGTTAGTAGGGTTACTAACTAAGTAGGTAGCAGCAAACACAGGGCCATCATCATCAGATAACCCACCAGGAGAAATATTTTTGCCTTATGGCTATAACTGTCACAGACCCATTACTGATAAATGAACAACTTTGATTGTTGTAGCTCAGCACAGCCAAAATTATTGTCCCTGTTTATGTCCAGACAATGTTCTCATCACATAATCAAAGTGTTATAGAATAGGTCTCAAATATGGGCATTCCCATCATGTCATTTAATCCATTGCATGTCTTTCTGCTGCCAGCCCCTCGGCCACCTGCGACAATGACCAATGATGTTGCACTGCCTACAAAGCAATGTGTACTGGACTGAGACATCGGATGGATGACAGAGCCTAGTAAGTCAACATCAGTGTCAATTGCTAATAGTCTACATGTATCTCCCACTACGCACTTGTGAAGCTAATAAAAGTATGAATCAATAACACAATAAATACCCCATGTTCTTCGTGTCTCTCTTCAATAGGTATAATAGGTGATTTAGCAGAATATATTCATGTCTGCTTAATACATGGCAAACATCCAATATTTTTGCAACATAATTTATAATTGTATGTATATGTTTCCTGTCAACTACTGAATTCACCTATCTCCCTAGTGAAGGCAATCATAAAGTGATACGCCCTTTGCTGCAGAACATAACATTGTCCAAAGTCCTGTGAATGTCTGCCTCTAACTGACACCATTCTGTCAGTAGCTGCCACCCAGTACACAGTTCTGTAGATGTTCAATCTCTACATAAAATGATATGTTCCCACACCCAAATACTCTTTTTGTTATGCATTCCTGTTCCCAGCTGCAGTGACACAACATTCTCTAGTGTTCACACTATGGCTCACTGACCAGCCCACAAAAGGTACATCTCAAGCAGCAATTCAGCAGTGTGCTATTTGTCAGTCAGGTGTGTCTGGGGCCTTTGTTCATATGCTACTATGCACATCCTTTGCAACTTGCTGACCAAGGTTATCTTCTAAAAACAAATGTATGTTCATTTATCACTTTCTCTTTGGGAACTGAATAAGCAGTATCCCCATTTGACATGTTTCAGCATGTAAATAATTTGTCCCACTTATCACAGTTGGCATACCTTCAATCAGAATTAATGATCTGCTAACATCACAGTTTCAGACAGCTAACATCTGTGGTAGTACAAAGTGATACAAAATCATGTTTTATGTTGATAGGCCCATTCAAAGCACCAGATACCCACATACGACAATGGCATTTTCTATCTGTCTAAGTCAATGTGCCATTGTGCTTTGAAGTTACAGTAGCACTTGTCTTGCTGTTTGAGACACTAAGCCTCTCCACCCTTTTAAATGTCAAAGTTACACATGTTATTTGCTTACATTGAATCACCAGAAACAGCCTGATGGTAATAATATTCCATTCACTTTGAAGGATGGCATGCAAACCCAGGAGAAACCCCCATGGTGCTCCAAGCTGAACCTGTGTGGCCACTAACATTGCAGAAGAAGTGCAGATGGGTGCCCAGTGCAGAATGAAACATAACAGCCCATGATACTGTTGACTATACAGTACTTACATCTCTACATCCTCAGTTGCAGGGACCCCAGTTGTCTCTGTTGTACCACCCTCCCATTAAGATGCAATTATAGTCTTCTCACTATATTCTCACAGAGAGAAAACCCCAGGTGAGGCAGAGTTCTGTCCCATTAAACAATATCCACCACTCAACTTCCCAGATGTAAACCCTCAATGTGCAGGAAAATAATGTGACTGTATCAGATTGCCACACATGCGAGGGGTGGAATGGGCAAGAGCTGACCTCTAGGAGAATAAGTTCTTTGGACAACGGTCCTCTGTGTGCTGTAAGATATCTGGAATGCTGAAATGATGGGGGGCAAGGCACAACACTTCCACACATCTCAGGAACAATGCAATCCATAGTGAGTCGTCCCAAGGTAAATGGTGAGACAGACTAGGCCTGAAGAACCTGGACAAAAGCATCTACAACTTCATTAGGTTGCAGCTGCAACATCTCCACTTGTTGAGGGATGAGGATTCGGGGCACCATGCCGATGCCATACAGCTTATGAGGGTCCAGACCCACAACGGCCCATTTCAAGCTGCAGGAACATGTCAGGTGCCATTGGAAACTGGTTACCACCAACCACTTTCAGAGCCCACTACCTACCTGTATCCAGTGCACAACCTTATCTTCAGCGCAGTGCACTGCAATTATCATTTGCTCTATCAGCTTCACATATCACCACCCTATAAGCATGCAAATTCATTCCACAACTGCAAATGTTTTGATACTAAGCATATAAAATAAACACCTTTTGCATCTACCACACTGATGTGTGATATCTCATGCATACCTACGTCTAAAGATGGGACGATATGCCATTTATTATGTAATGCATGAACTAATCTTGGCTGAGTGCTTTTTTACTAGGGACATCACACACATCCATCATCAGGCAGGCTCATACAGTGAGCACATAGTGGAAACCACATCAAGTTAGACTTTGAGTTTATTTTTTGCATAAGAATTTTTAAAAAAAGTTATAGCTGCGCGGGGTCCAAGGATGGTTAGTAGGTGTAAAAGCTGTTCATAAGGAGGGAAATACCTAACCAGAATAGTTTCCGTGTCCAAGTAGGGAAGCTTAACTTGGGGGCTAGGGGAGACAAACAAACATAAAAGTATGGAGGTCAGGAAAATATCTATTTACGTTGTCCACAGTATAAAAGTAAAGAAAGAAAAGTTAAACAGCCAAATAAAACTCCAAGCATAAGTGAAAGAGTGCAAAATCATAGTCAATTTAAACTAAAAGTTCGCAATTTTTCAAATCAAACTAAAAGTAATCTCCAAACCTGGACATAGTGTCAAACTTGCTGTCGGGGTTTGGGGCATAAACCAATGACGATGTGTGAGTTTATGTCCGCCTGGACTACCTTCTTGGGACAGGCATGGTGGGTAGTGGGACAGGAGAACTAGGCAACTGGAGGAATGGGATACAAGGGGTAAGAAAAGGGATGGAATGGTAGATAAATGAGGGTCACAATGACATTGAGTTGGGAAGGCGGTGGGATGTCAAGGGTTGGATGAGTATGTAGCCCACGATGTAGGCTACGGTCCACCTTATCCAGGTGGACCCCACCGACCTCAAGAACTACCGTCCCATCTCGCTCCTTCCGTTTCCGGCCAAAGTCATCGAGAAGACCGTCAACAGACAGCTTGCCGCCTTCCTCGAGACGAATGGATCCCTCGACCCCTCGCAGTCCGGGTTTCGGGCCAACCACAGCACCGAGACCGCCCTTATCGCAGCCACCGACGACATCAGAACCCTAACCGACAACGGGGAAACAGCTGCCCTCATCCTCTTGGACCTCTCCGCGGCGTTCGACACCGTCTGCCACCGCACCCTAGTGAAGCGCCTCAGCAACATCGGAATCCGAGAGAAAGCACTGGAATGGATCATCTCGTTCCTCGCCGGTAGAACCCAGAGAGTCCGCCTCCCCCGTTCAGATCCGAAGCCACCGAAGTCATCTGCGGCGTTCCACAAGGATCTTCACTCAGCCCAACCCTCTTCAACGTCTACATGAGCCCCCTCGCAGCCATCGCACGCCAACACAACCTCAACATCATCTCCTACGCCGACGACACCCAGCTGATCCTCTCCCTCACCAACGACCCCACCACCGCCAGAGCCAACCTACACGACGGGATGAGAGATGTCGCCGACTGGATGAGGAACAGCCGCCTTAAACTGAACTCAGACAAGACGGAAGTCCTCATCCTGGGCTCATCACCCTCCGCCTGGGACGACTCCTGGTGGCCCCCGGCCCTGGGCACCGCGCCCAAGCCAACGGACCACGCACGCAACCTGGGCTTCATCCTGGACTCCTCCCTGTCGATGACCAGACAAGTCAACGCCGTCTCATCTTCATGCTTCAACACCCTGCGCAAGCTCCGCAAGATCTTCAGATGGATCCCCACTGAAACCAGGAAGACCGTCACCCAGGCACTCGTCACCAGCCGACTGGACTATGGGAACACCCTCTATGCCGGAACCACAGCCAAACTTCAAAAAAGACTCCAGCGCATCCAGAACACCTCCGCACGACTCATCCTGGACATCCCCCGACACAGCCACATCACCGGACACCTGAAAGACCTGCACTGGCTCCCCGTCAGCAAGAGAATCACGTTCAGACTCCTCACCCACGCACACAAGGCCCTCCACGACCTGGGCCCAAAGTACCTCAACGACCGCGTGACCTTCTACACGCCCACACGCCAGCTACGATCAACCAGCCACGCCCTCGCCACCGTACCACGCATCCGCAGAACCACCGCCGGAGGAAGATCCTTCTCCTACCTGGCAGCCAAGACCTGGAACTCCCTCCCCACTCACCTTCGGCGAACCCAGGACCATCTCTCCTTCAGGAAGCAGCTCAAGACCTGGCTGTTCGAGCAGTAACTTACCCCCTCCCCCAGCGCCTTGAGACCCTCCCGGGTGAGTAGCGCGCTCTATAAATGCTGTGATTGATTGATTGATTGTAGGCTAGGAGTACAAGTAAGTAGTTTTCCAGTGCTGGTCAACTAGATCATTGTTAAGGGCCTTGAACCCCTGGCAGATCAATGCAAACCACAAGGTAGGGACCTGCTCAACCACTTAGATACTAAGCCTTTTCCTCCTAGAATGCTAAGCTATTTTTTGAGACATGAGTCAAATTTTGTGCTTGAGCCTTCATAAACTTTTCTAAACAGTATATCCAGGCCCAATTTGAGCCCCCCTCTTCCTTTATCTTTGGGATTCTAGAGGTACCCAGGATTTGTGGTTTCACCAGGAGCTCCTGAGAGCATAGCCAAAGTATAGCACAATTTTGAGAAAAAGGTACAAGAAAACATATCTTTTTCCTGAAAAGGGGCATTAACAAAAGGTTTGCTGTGCTGAGATCATGATCTTCCCAGTTTCAGAAACAAGCAGAACTGTAAAAGAAAACCACGATGTTTGCATTTTATTAACTAATAGTCCACTTTTACTATTTTTCTGGTTTTAACCTACTTGCAGTCTGTGGTGGAACCATGTGTGAAACCCATAAATGAACCCAGAAAGCTATACATTTTTTAAAACTAGACAAATTCAAAATTCAGCAAGGGGTAAAAGATTTGTAGATTGCTCATGTTTTACCAGATGAAACTAATCATTGGAAAAAAAAATGAATGAAAAGAAGTAAGAAAAAATAGCAAGTGCTGACCACGTTTTCATCTGCAAATGTTTTCACCAATTTACAAACGTAATATACAGTTACCTCTGACAGACCCTTCAGGTCACAGTTATATATAGTGCTTGTTGGTTGTCCAAAAGACATGCAATACCCAGAGCAAAACTAAGCTACAGCTTGTAGTTATGGTTGGGCGAAAGTAGCGTAATGTGCTTCAGTGTAATTATGCGAAAATTATGCAAAATTATGTATAATTACATGAATTGTAAATCTTTCATTTTTTCTATATTTTAGCATGAAATGCTTACTCATGTCAATTTTTGGAGCAAGGATGCATTTCAATAAAATACAGTGAATAACAGCCCCTCATGTCCAGTTCTGCATAAGATACTGAATTGAGGAATAGTGGGCATTGGCACACTTCTCAATTTAGGGTTGCCCATACTATGCTATAATTCAGAGGACAATTTGAAAAATGTGATCTTTCTTGTACATTGTCTTACAGTTGGAGGTCAATAATCAAGAGAAATTCAATTGATAATAACAAATGTAAAACTATTCTGTGTTCTTACGCATCTCCCAATAAAGACACTACCCACTTGTGGGGCTCACCCCAACGCCGATGACAAAAGAGGCCCTAAATGCAACACGGAGGCATCAGCATTTCCTGTACAGTGACCTGTTTTGGTAATGGGTGTAGCTGCAATATTTGGAACCGCAATGATCTATCAAACCTCAAACTGGCAAAAAAGGACTAATTTCCTCATATTTCTGTGAGAATTTGTGAGGATCCACAAATTTCCTACACACCCAGCATTCCTGTACTTGTACCTGCAACCGGAAAGGACCCAAAAAGCAACATGGACAGATCAAAGTTTCCCACTTAACACCAAAACGTTTTTGAAATGTGGGTAGCTGTGGATGATGGGCCTGGGCATAGCCTCCACCTAGAGTAACCTAAAAAACCCAGAAATTTTTTAAAATAAAACACCAGGGCAAGTCTATGTTGGTCTGACTTGCATGGATCCCCCTACCTTTTCTTACCCACAATGCCCTTCAAACCTCCGTTTTTGGTACAAGTCATGCATTTCCCTTGAACAACTGTGAGAAAAAGTAATGAAATCCAGGGACCATACATAAACTATATTGACCTGGCATGTTCCATGGTTTGAGCTGGTCCTGTCACAGGCACTAGGCAAAGCCAAACACGTGGAGTTGCTTTTGTATCTAGAGTGAGGGAACGCTGGATGGTAGGAAATTTGTGGATCTGTGCAGACTCCAGAACTTTCCCTCACATAAATGTTCCCCATTCACTGGCCCACATGTAAAAAAAAACTGCCAAAAGAGTCAAATTCTCTCTTGTTTGCCATGGGGATGCTTTTATCCCATGTGGTCAGAAAGACTGTTAAGGCTTTAGGGGTGGGGTGTGGCCTTGTGTTAGGTTGGACCACACCCCTCATCTGTTTTTTTTTGCTTTGAAAATAACCTATGCAAGAGAAACAATTGATGGACGGAATGCTGGACAATGCAAACATTCACCCCCAGTCACAAGGATCTGGGTTAAATCCATCATTCTTTTGCTCACCAAACCACCCCAGTTTGGACCCAGTCCTTTTGGGAACAGGCCAGCCTGAACTGCCAAGCCAGGTCCTCCCTGGACCGGAAACAAGCATCCTGGGACCGGTTTCAGGTCATCACCCTTCATCAGCCAGGCTAGCTTGAATCCAGTGGTGTAGTGAGCACGGGACCCACGTCTAAGCATACCCCTCCGACTTAGGAAGACATATGCAAAAGAAACAATTGATGGACAGAATGCTGGACAATGCAAACATTCACCCCCAGTCACAAGGATCTGGGTTAAATCTATCATTCTTTTACTCACCACACCACCCCTGTTTGGACCCAGCCATATGAAAATCAGTCTTGACCCTGTTCCTTGTGGGAACAGTCCAGCCCGAACTGCCAAGCCAGGTCCTCCCTAGACCGGAAAGAAGCATCCTGGGACCGGTTTCAGGGCATCACCCTTCATCAGCCAGGCTAGCTTGAATCCAGTGGTGTAGTGAGCACGGGACCCACGTCTGGGCATACCCTTCCCACTTATGGCGACATATGCAAAAGAAACAATTGATGGACGGAATGCTGAACAATGCAAACATTCACCCCCAGTCACAAGGATCTGGGTTAAATCCATCATTCTTTTGCTCACCACACCACCCCAGTTTGGACCCAGCCATATGCAAATTAGTCTTGACCCTGTTCCTTGTGGGAACAGTCCAGCCTGAACTGCCAAGCCAGGTCCTCCCTGAACCCGAAACAAGCGTCCTGGGACCGGTTTCAGGGCATCACCCTTCATCAGCCAGGCTAGCTTGAATCCAGTGGTGTAGTGAGCACGGGGCCCACGTCTGGGCATACCCTTCCCACTTAGGGAGACATATGCAAAAGAAACATATCCTGCCATCCAGTGGTCTTTCAGTCCTCCCAAGGGCAGGTGGGGGGGGTACCCCAAAAATCCCACCATCAGAGAGGGGGGAGGAAAACTGTATAACCCCTTCAAGGCTGGGACACAATCAGACCCCATGGTTGGCTGTCTCCAACCCATTTTTTCCTCAAAGTAAAATAACTGGTGTTTAGTGGGCGTTCTACTGTCAGGGGCAAAGTGAGGGCAAACCACAATCAGTGCAAACTGCCAGTCCACTGCCCAGCAGGGCGGAAAGTCTGTATTGCTCCTTTTGGAATGTGGTTTGACACAATACCAGGATGGGGTGCCACCACCCCTTGTTTTTTCCAAGGCATGGGTGAAATTTTAATTGCACTGGTATAATTCCATGCCATTTGGTACAAAAATGTACTGTCTCGCCCAATCTCAGTAAAAATTTAAAGTGAACTCATGGGAACAAGACAAGGTGTACTTCGTTGTTTGTATTGCTTTTGTTTACATGTGTGCTCACACCCACAATTGATATAAGGATGCATTTCACAATAAAATATTGCACAAAGGGATGGATTAGCATTTTGTGTTATCAGGGATAATAGTGTGTAATTTTGCCAACATTTCATGTAGTTATGCAACAACCAAATACATTTATTTCGCACACCTCTACTTTCTCCACCTTGCTGAAATCACGTGTGTTGAGAGGGCTGTCTGTCACCCCGGGGGAAGGTTTGGGTCCCCCAGCCAGGGTAAGCATCTCTATCCAGCTCCCAGACGATGCAGAAATACTGTTGTGTCTGGGATTGGGGTGGGAGCGCTGGCCCATGCCTTGGCAGTGCTGCTCCCCCCATAAAAATAAAAATTCCCTGATGTTTAGTGGGCTTTCAGCCTCCCAATTTACTACTAGAGGTAAAAAGACTGGCAAGCCTGTTTTGGGGTGGGAGTTCAGCCCAATGCCATTTTCTATGTTCATTATAAAACAATTTCCTGATGTGTGGTAGCATTTTGTCCCGGGGGGAAGGGGTAGAATGGGGTAAATACTGCCTATCAGCCTCTAAGGGGAAGAAATACTTTTTTTGTGCACAGGGGAGGGGGTAGCACTGGCCCTGGGGAGTTAAACACCCTCTCAAAAAGAGATCCCTAGGCCCTTATTTATGAAAAGTGTTGCATCTCTGCATTAAAACAGCGATGCAACATTTTTCACTGCGCCCTCCTTGCAACACCATGGATGCACAGTATTTACTGTATGGTGCTCCATGTCACAAGGATTGACAGATACACACAAGAATCCAAGGAACTGACGATCGGTACGCTTATCGAGGTGGCAGGTCTTACTTTGGGTAAACCCATTATTCCTGGGATTCCCTATGGTCATCCGTCAAACTACGTTTCCGAATGTATTTTATTCAAGCCCTGACGAAGTTCCACACACTGTAAAGTGGGAACGAAACGCGTTGGCTGTCTGTCGTAAAAGAACAATGAAATAAAGAATAAAAAGTTGAAGAACAAACCAACACCAGATTGTGCTACTTATTTTTGCGGTGCACCTTCAAATGAATGTATTAAGGATTGACAGATACGTCAGGAATCCTGATGTATCTGTCAGCACAAAACCCACGCATTGCTGGAGTTGTGTCGTAAGCATGACGCAACTCCAGCAATGCATGGGGGAGGCCTATACCAAGTGCACTGCGTCACCCTTACGCTTGGTGTGAGGCAAGCCACTGAATGGTTGATGGATTCCCACCAAACACCTACATCGATGATGGCAGGGGCAACACATTAAGGATCAAGGGTGCATATTCAGTGCCCACCCTCAGTTGCTGTTTTTCCTTTGGGTATGTTCTGGCTGCTACAGAAGGAAAAGTAGCAGAGGGAAACTCAGTCTACCTCTTCCTAGCTTGTAGTGTTCAAGATGGCCATCTCCTGTGCATCTGCAGCATCAACTCAAAGATGTTTAGTTTAAGAGCTGAATATTTGTGGACACACTTTTTCTCCTTGCTGCTGAGTTGTCAACCTCCTCCTCCTGATCTTTTGTAGCTGTGTCCATTTGTTCCCACCTTGCATTTGAAGTCCTCCTAAGATTTTGCCCTAGAACATGCTGTTCTCTGGATGCCAGCTGAAAAGGAAAACTGAGTAGGAACAGATTATTAGTACACGTTTTCAAAGCTTCATGTACATCAGAGATCACATTTCATTTGTTTATTAAGAACTTTGTGATAGTCTTCATGAATCACAATGATTACACCACTTTCTCAAAAACAGTTGGGTGTATGACATGCATCATTTAGCATTGGGCGATGTGGGCCAAATGGATAAGGTGCTGGTGCACATTCTACTTAACAGCATACTGCATATCTGATATGATTAGCAATTACCATAAGTTGTGTATATTTACTTTTGGGCTGTGATAGGCCCACTTACTTACGTGGTATCTATTCCATTCACCTACATGGTTGCACACATACAAATCTAAGTCATGGGCCCTAAAAATGCAAAATGTATCTGTTGGACTGCTCGTAAGAAATGACACAAAAGACCTGCTCATGTGTGTGAGATAGTATCATGAATTACCATAAAATATACATGTATTCAACATCAATTAGAGAATGTGAATGTGTGTGAAACTATTATGCATATATGCATGGTGTGTACACACAAGAGCCCAATTTTCAAGTTCAAGTGGCATCAATTCATATACAGAGAGAATACACTGGTCATCAACATTATCAGACTAGTCCTTTTAGACACCAGCCTCCTTAATCCTGTAGTCAGTGTCCACAGCCTATTGGAACTGTGACCGATGCGGGTGGTGGATTTTCAGGGCAGTCCAAAAGTACTATAAAAATTGGGTTGTTTGCCTATAGTGTACTATGACCCCCTGTACTGCAGACCCCTAAACTAAGAACTAAGAACACGTTCTTAGCACCTGACTATCAGCATAGAAGGCAGAGTAGTCCATGGCTTACTCAGGGGAGGTGTTGTGTGCTAGAGTCTTAGAACTCTGCAACAGAAAAAACAGCACATGACAGTCAGCAGTATTTTATTACACACGGGTGAAATACTAAACACAAATGAATACACATGTAAATAGGTTGGCATGTGGAAACTACAAGGGACAAACAATAAAGAAATTTCAGAAAGGTCAATTTACACCCTAAATATACCATGGTCCACCTAAGATGGAGGTACCTCTAATGGTCTGCATGTTAGCAGGTCCCAATCCCTAAAATACAATACCCTATATGCACCTAACACAATAATAAGGGCGTATTAACAAAAAGCTGGGAGTATTGGTTTTGTCACAATACATTTTAACACAACCCCTTGTATAAAAAGACATTTTAGAAGTTGGGAAAATATTTTAGATGTCATTAGAAAGGTGTTTAAACAAAATATCGGAGAAAAGATATTGTATGGACTAGATATTTTGTCAAGAATATCAAGGACAAAAATATTGTGAAGGTAAGTTTTTATAGCTAAGCAAAGTTTTGCTATATAGAACTCCACATATATGTACCTTGACAATATATATCTTCAAGGTGTGTGGATGTGGAGTTAAGAATAGTAAATCTATACTTACCAATTTTTACTTAACTTCTTGATATTTTGGTCCTCGATATTATTGACAGAATATTCTACCTACACGATATTCTGTTTCCGATATTCTGTCAGGGATCCCAAAAAACAAACAAAGGAGTGAGAAATTGGGTTGTTGGTTGACAGTGGAGTGAGCCCTGGTCAAGCAATAGCCACAATGCCTTGCAGGGTGAATCACAAACAGTCACTAAATTAAACTGGGCCTTAGCCTGTGTAGCATGGCACAAAAAGCAGTCAGGCTTAACGTAGAGGCAATGTATAAAGTACATTTTAATAAATAATTTGACACTAAATAGACAAAAATCCAATCAGTAGCACCAGAGTTATGCATTTTGTAAGTTTTTAGTACAAGCACTTAAAAGATCAAAGCACCAACTGTAGACATCTAGTCGTGCGAGAATGGGTCAAAGTAGAAAAATATGGCTAACCATGATGGAGTGCGGTTCAGATACATGAGGTGATTTGTGCCCATTAAGCGCTTACCTTCATTGAGAAAAATGTTCTGAAAAGGTAAAGTTAGAAGAGTAAGGCTGCAGCAGGTGTCCGAGGAGGGAGCGCTGTTGTCGGACAGCCTTGGGTTGAAGCCATGATGAGGATTTCTACATTTGGACTTAGTCTCTGAAATGGAAGATGAAAATCTCCGCCAGACATGGCAGAGGACTATAACCAAAGGCAGCTCCACAAGGCCGGATGCCACATTGCAAAGGACTGCAGAAAAGGATTTACTGCTGCAGAGAAGAATGTAGCGGGAGAATCTGTGAAGTAAATCCAACTGGCAATGCACCTCGGGCGGATTGGCGAGCAGGATGGTCCCAGTCTCCTCCTGATTCTCAGCACTATTTGTTAGCCAAAAAATTCTAAGTCCCCACTTATGAGCTTTGGCTATCTGGTCACCTTCAACATTGCTTTCAAGGGTCCAGGACTGGTGGGATATCACTTGGAGGGTCAGGACTCACTCAGGCTGGGTTCAGGTGTGGCTCGAAGGTGAAGGGAGCCTTTTGTGTCCCTGAGGCTCAGATCAGGAGGCCAGAAAACTAGCCCTTTGGAGTCACTCTGATGGCCCTGATTTCAAGTTGCAAGTCCATTCCTTCTACCCCAGGCAGAAAGGCAGCAATTCAGCAAGGCAGCAGCAGGTCAACAGTCCAGAAGAATATCAGGCCTTTCAGCAGCACAGCAGTCCTTCTTCCTGCAGAGTATCCACAGGTCCAGATGTGTCCTGAAGAGTTGGTGTCTGAGGCCCTATTTTCATACCCTTATGCCCTCCTTCTGGAAGGTGGGAGACGTTTCTACACAGTGGTTTTAAAGTGCATGGAATTTCCTGACTCAAGTTGTGGTCTGTGAGACCCCTTTCTGTGCTTTAGCTCCACCCCTAATTGATACTGTACAACAGCATCCTTCAGTCTAAGACTTTAAAGTGAACCCTGATGTGACAAGTATCAGAGTTCTCCCTCTTCGCCCATTGTCTCTGTAAGTAAGCCATCAACAAGTGTTAGCTAATCTCACTACACAGATATTACCCTCATCTCCTTCAACTACCAAGAGAAGGCCAATCTCATTGTGATGAGCCTACTGTCCAGGGGATAATTTCGAACTGCCAACTGGCCAGCAGAGTAAATAACTTGGCCCAGCAGGGTAGTTTAAAATCCAAATCTCATCAGACCAGGCTTAGAAAAATATTGTACAACTCAAAAGGAGGGAAAATATTGCTCTATTACTATTCTATTTGTACTCAATCCTGTATTATTATTTTGCATAGTTTTTACACAAATGGAAATACATTAAATTACTACTGACTTACATTGTTGTTCAAAAGAAGGAGGATATTTCTTTTCGAATATTCAATTAAACTACAGAGGCTGACAGGTCATAAATACATTTTTGAAGTCCCAACTTTGACAGAGTTACATGTGCCCACATGCCGACAAAAGTCCGACTCAGCTTGCTCAAATGTAATCATATGTCTTTTTGCTAACAGTGCAGGACCTCAGACCCGTGCAGCACAGCAGTGGCTCTTACTTTATGAGACGTGCACTTGTGGTTCCCACTCAAAACCAACTTAAAAGAAGCTAACAGTGGGTGAGATTCTTTTTGTGAGTTTCATTCATTACATACGTCTAAGTGCCAGGCACTCTAAATAAATAAATAAGAAACATCTGGGGGATTAATTTCAGCAGTAGGAGGGAGGTGGCAGTGTTCATGTGGAAGGATGGATGAGAAATGCCCATTTCTTCACTTCGACTATGAAATTTCCTGTTTGCTGTGTTTGGCACAATACTCCTCTCAGCTTCTTAAAAGTATACTGCTGCTACTTATTTCTAACTTCAACACAGCAGAACCCACTTCCTTACAGGAACTAACAAAGTATATGAAGCATGATACCAAACTGCACAATTGGCACGAATGTAATACATTATTGCAGATTTACCCCACAAACCTTTACACCAGGCCTGTATAGCTACAGAGACAAGTTAGGACAAAAACACTTTAAGAGTGCATAGGCATAAAGCCACAATTGAAAAGGGAGTTTTCATTGTTTTGCTGCTGCTGATGCACATTTAGCTGATCATGGAAGTCCAGGACCCTCATCTGCAGTGGGGAAGCTGGGGTGATAGCTATTAGCTGGAAGATCCTTTCCTTGATGTCTTGGACCTTCATTTGAGTCCAGCACCTTCAGCTCTCTGCGCACTTGTGGCACTTTGGGTGGCAACTCCCATCGCAAAGCACTTTCTGACCAAGTTGCTAGGTGTGTTTTGTTGCTTAGCTGGTGTCTGAGGCTCTATAGATCAGAGGGTTCTTCTTAAGAACCCCCTGCCAAATGATCTCAAGTTCCTCTGTAGCAAATGGGGGGCCTACCTTTATGCTCCTCTGCCATTTTTGGGGTAAAATGACAATTTCAGCAGTAGGAGGGAGGTGGCAGTGTTCATGTGGAAGGATGGATGAGAAATGCCCATTTCTTCACTTCGACTATGAAATTTCCTGTTTGCTGTGTTTGGCAGAATACTCCTCTCAGCTTCTTAAAAGTATACTGCTGCTACTTATTTCTAACTTCAACACAGCAGAAGTGGTAAAATCCGTGCCAGACTCTACAATTTAGGGTCAGAAAATTTGTGAAAATAAAAGAGGTTAACTGGGCATCAATACTGAACTATGAAATTATACATTGAGAAAATGTGTGAAATGTGTCAAATAAGGCACTCCTACAGGCGTTGTTATTTCACAAAATGCGAAATATTTGGTGTTCTGATCAGAGGGGAGATTACAACTGTGAGTGAGTGATGTATGTAGTTGGAAGGTTGAACGTACATGAATAAAAGAGTGTGCAGATGCATATTTGAATGACAAACGCAAGCTTGCAATATCATAGTGGTGCAAAACTGGTGTCTCATGATGGTGTGCAAGGATCATGTCATAGTCTACCTGTAATCACTGACTCAACACTGTCCAACCACTAGAATGCAGCAACCAAAGTAGCAGTTCAGGTGAAATGTGAGTGCACTAGATAGCCACACACCCACATACCCTGATCTCAGGCCTTTGGCTTATGTCAGGAAACAGGAAAGGGCCAAAGTTAAAGATTAACACCTACACATAAGCCCTGGTGCATGGTAATGTTGTGTGATACACAAAAAACTACAATGAACTTGCACACTATTTCTGAGGCGCACCACCTGATCTGAACCAAGACTTGAGGATGTCAAATGTGTGTTCAATGACAGGCCACAAGTGTATGTGTGCCTTGACAATTTTCTCTTGATGCAAGGTGAAGAGACATTGGAAGAGAATGAGGAACTGGGGAGAGAGACCATAGTCAGCATCATATGCAGCACAGACACATGATATGTGTTTTTATTTGGTCCCCGAGAATGCACTTGATATTCAATACATGCATTAAATAATGTTACAACTAGGATTGTTTTGTGACGAGGCCAAGTTATAAGTCGCTATCTCCTAAATCCATTCCTCCAATACAAATACAGTCTTAATGTGACTAGAAACAGGTGATAAAAATCCATAGTAATAAACTGACATGCAGTAGTCCACTGACAGAAAATCCAGGTATTGAGTGCTTTACTAGGGAGGACAGCATACACATCCATGAAGAAGTCCCTGGCAGCTCAGACAGTGTGAAGCAGTATCACAGGAATACTACTTCGTATACTTATAAATGCCTTTTTGGAATAGACTTCACTATGTCTTCTCATTGTGGCTGGAATGCTGATGCTCAGGAGTTTTTTATATATCATGGTCAGACTGTGGAAATTTTAACACTCAAGAGTGAACATTAGATCAGCATCACATACACAACTACATGGTATATAATATTCTTCTTTTCCTGAAATCGTGCTTGTTGGACTTGGCCCTTTTGCCCTGAATTTTTTCGCTTTTGTAAGAATAAAACATGGTGTGTCGGAACAGAAAATAATAAATGCTGTGCAATGTTGTACACACTGTTATTTCCACCATCTTAGAAAAGCACTGTGGAAAAAGGTTACTTTTAAAATGGACGCCATGCCTGCCTGCCCCTGTGACGCCTGACTGAGGTGGGGTGGCAGGCTAGTTGTTCGTTTCCCAGCACCCCTGCTGTTGGAGGGAAACTTCGCACCCAGGGTGCTCTACTCCTCCCCCTAGACCAGTTGAGACCGGTTTTCCGGGGAACCTTCTGGAAGCTGCCAGCCCTGTCTGGTAGGTGGGGGGATGGTGGGGGATACATATAGGGGGGCTGGGCTGCCATGTGCTCAGTCAGGAAAAAGGCGGAGAGAGGCTGGGCTGGACTGATTGAGACGGGACACTCTGCCAGGAGGTACCGCCACATTGGGCCTGTGTGCTGGCCCCTGTGCCCATCTGCACCCCTCCACCGTCCACAGGGCCAGTGAGAGCCCCTTGCTGGAGTGTAGACTGCCATGACAGGAGGAGTACCACGTTATGGGGGATGACTGCTTCTAGGAGCTGCGGTCCTGTTCCGATGAGTACCCACTGCCCGTTGATCTGACCCAGTATTGTTGGTCTGCTCTCCTGCCGCCCGGAATCCAGCACCTGGGGAGCGCTATCCTGTCATCCCTGAAGCCCTGGCCCCCTAGCGCCTCGTGAGTGCTACCTGTGGAGTGCCAGGGGAAAAGAAGAGCTATACAGCCCCTGTCCAGGGAGGAGAGGAGCGTTGCCGTGTGGCCCTGAAGCCCTGGTGGGATCTAGCGCCTTGGGAGTGCTGCATCTCCTGTGCCCAGGCGAGGAGTGGAGCTGGTGACCTGCAGCGCTGTGCTGCCAACGTGGTGCAAGGGAATCCCAGTGTGTGGGATCCCCCCCTTACGCTCCTGAAGTCAGCGGGAGCCCACCCCGCACTTGTGCCGCCTTGGGGTGCTGCCGAGGAGAGCTGCTTATGGTGAAAGGCAGCGGGAGCCCACCCCGCTGTCGGCTGAAGAAACGGGTGCCCACCCCGCAATTTGCCTGCTTCAATACAGCGGGTGGCTACCCCGCAATTCGTCTTTATTTGAAGGTGGGAACCCACCCCGCACTTCTATACAGCCCAGGATCACCGCTGCTGGCCCGGGAGACCCAGTAGCGCAGCGCGGGCTTCCCCGCGACGTCAGGGGAGCCGCGCTGGGATTGGCACTGGCGAGAGCGCCTGGGGGAAGTCCCGCCCCCGCGAGCGGCAGGAAGTGAGGGAAGCCGTCGGGAGCCTCGCGGGCTCCGCATCCAAGTCCCGGGTTAGGCCCCTTCCACAGCGGCGCCGCAGTTGTGGGCCGCTGCCACGTGTTGGGGCATAACTTTAAATCCAGAGTCCCGGAGGGGGGCTCTTAGAGAATTGCGGGTGCCAGGAGGGGCTCCAGGAGGGCCCGTGTGGACGTCCTGCACAGCCGCCCCGCCTGCCAGTGGGCAGCTGCATTGAGGGGGCATTGCTTGCTCCCCAGCCCCAGAAAAGGGGGCTCCCCCGTACCGGCGTTGTTGTGGGGGTCCCAAGGTGACGTGGGCTGACTCGCCTTCCACCAGCAAAGAGGAGCCTGGTGAGTGGGGCTTTGTGACGGGCCTAGGGGGCGGGGGGGAGTTGGTCGAGGCACATTGTCGGTGCCTTCCCCCGGTGTCCCCAAGCCCTGGAGGAGAGGGACTCCAGCAGGAACAGAACATTCTGGGCCACATCTGTCTTGAGGGTCCCGGGAGAGGGGCCCCCAGCTTGGCCGGAACTGTGTACTTTTGCGCTGCCCCGCCGAAGCGGACCACTATTAAAGAGGGTTCATACCGGGCGCTAGGCCCTAGGTGTTGTTATGCTGGGGTTGCCCCTATGGTATGTTGTATGCCTACTTCAGGCTGTGGGGGTTTTTCAGGCCTAAGGTCCATGCCGGATATGGGGGTACTGTCTGGTGCCTTCTCTAATGTATGCTGAGCTGATGCCTCATGTGCCTAAATGCATGCGGTGCCTGGCCTAATGTGTATATGCCTACCGGCCTCATGTTATTGGGATTTACCCCTATTGAGATGCCCCTGTGGTTATTCCACCAGGCCTATGTTTCATGCTGTTTCATGCTAATGAGCTTTGCGCCTATTGGGGTGCCTAGTCTACTTTTATGCCTGACAGGCCTCTGATTCATGGAATGTTTCTATGCCTAAGAAGGAGCCTCAGGAGTTTATGCAAAGGTGTCTAATGCTCTATAATGTTGAATGCATATGTCTATGCCTGAATGAGTTTAGGCCTAAGGATTAATATGCCTTCCTATACTTACAGTGTTGTTTGCTTTTAGGAAGGTTATTGCTACACATTACTTACTAGTGGACTTACATATATGTTCTGTTCTTATAATGGTTCTGGCAGCGACCCGAATGGCGCTGCACTGTAAATAGTCCCCACTGTTCATATCTACCGGGTGCCGGTTGGCGCCGTGTTTTCCCTGTGGTTACACTCGGCTATGCTGATGGCATAATACATATGCTATGTTTCTTACTTAAACTGGTGTGGTCTCCTTTTTGTAGTGTGCCTGGTGTGTCGCCTGTGTGTGCTGCGCAGATGCTTTACACAATGCTCCGGGTTTAGCCTTCCCGCTCCGCACCACGCTACCCCGTTTCCAACATTGGTGTTCAGCGGTGGGATAGGACTTGTGTTTGCGCAGTACCACAGCGACGACTGGTTGCACTACAAAGGGTGCACTTGAGAGTAACCACAGATTTGGGGACTGTTTTGCTGACTGTATTTCCTCCTGGAAGTGTTGTTTTGGGGATGGTGTCTCCCTGTTGCACTGTGGGTGGTGTATCCCGAGGGTATCTCACCAGGATGGGGTTAACCTACGACGAGGATTGCCTGGGGGAGTACACTGAGCAGGAGGTGATAGACCTCTGCCGAGAGAGAGGGATACCCACAGTAGGCAACACCCGCAGGAAGTTGTTCCTCTATGAGGCCCTGAGAAGAGGGGAACCCTTAGAGCCCTGTGGGGACCTTTCTGATTACCCCTCCGCATATTTAGGGTGTGGATCTGGTAGAGACCGTGAGGGGGACTCTGAGAGTGAGGGGTCCCAGTCCATAACCCTGGAGGGTGGCGACTCTGAGGAGGAAGGAGATGTTAGGGCAGAGACACTGGTAGCGAATGAGGACACCATAGAGAGGGAGTCCCGTGCTGGGTCCAGCCCCAGGGCCGCTGCCCCACCCCTTTCCCTGTCCCCAGAAGAGTGGGTAGATAGGAGGGAAGAAAGGGAGCATCAGCTGGCTTTGGAGAGGCTCAGGTTAGGGCACGCCAAGGAGATAGCGCAGCTGAGGGTTGAGGAAAAAAGGCTAGAGACCGAGAGGGTCCTAGCGCAGGAGAGGATGGCGGAGGCGGAGAGGGCCTTCGCCAGGGAGAGACTAGCTCAGGGGGGTAGGTTGTCCCCTGAGAGTGGTGTCTGTGGTCTGGATTCACCAGTGAGGGTGGGATCCACTGGTGGCAGCGAGAGTGAAGCCAGTGCAGGAAGTCCCACTCCCAGAGCCCGGAAGATGGTGCCTGATCCCCAGGAGGAGGGGGGCAGGTTGGAATTTAGGGGCGGCAAGAAACCGTCCCATCAGTCTTGGGGGGAGTATGTGGACGTGTGTTGGCCCGCACTGGAGGAGTGGATGGTGTGTGGCACGGTGATCGATTGGGATGGGCTGTGCCATCTGCTTATCAGGGAGCACGTGCTCAGGAGTTGTTTTCCCAGGTTGCGCCACCACCTGTTGCAGGGTGGGCTCTCCGACCCCAGGGAGCTTGCACGGGAGGCAGACCTTTGGGTGAGTGCGAAAGAGTCTGAGAGGGCATTGGGGAGTAATCCTGAAGGGAATGGTGCAGGGATCTTCCAACCCAGCGAGGTGGGAGAGGTGGAGAATAGCCCAGCTAGGTCCCAGGATAGTGAGAGGGTTGTAGGGCCTCACATCCTATCTATAGGAAGGAGTGAGACGGGGAGGTGTCCCGAGGTACCCCAACCGCAGTCTCAGGGCCTGGAGAGTTCCATAAGGGAACCCCAGGTTGGGAGCCTAGGCTGTCCCAATGGGCCATCCATGGAAGGGGATCCCCCAGTGTCAGGAGAACCCGGGGCGTCTGTATTCAGAGCTCCAGGGGGTATGGGGTCTGCCCAGCCACAGGGTTTAGAACCTGGGCTGGGGTGCCAGGTTCAGGGGCTGCCTAACCTGGAGGGAGGGGCACTTGTAATCAAGGTCCCTGCCGGTTTCACTTCCAGGGGTACTTCTCCAGGTGGGAGGGTGCGGAACTCTGGAAGGGGGTGCCGAGGGAGGAAGGACTCGCCTCTGGCACCGGCTCAACCACAGGGCTTCGATCGTGGGTTGGGAGGCCCGGTTCAGGTATTGCCTGACCTGGCGGGAGGGACGTCTGTAAGCCGTGTCCCTCCAGAGCTGTCTTCCGGGGGTACCACTCCCGTTGGGAGGGTGCAGAACTCTGGGAGGGGGTGCAGAGGGAGGGAGGACTCGCCTCTGGCACCGGGGCAACATAACGGTTTAGACCCTGGGTTGGTGGATCGGATGCAGGTTCACGGCCCTAGAAGAGTGAGAGAGTGGTGTTCTGAGGGTGCCCCGCATAGGAGGAGCGCGAAGAACCACAGAAGGAGAGGTAGGGGGAGGAGAGCCTTGCCCCGGACTGCTGGTCAACCTGAGGGTGCGGACCCTAGGTGGGAGGACCAGTGGCAGTTTGGAACTGCAAGGAGGAGAAGGAGAGTGGTCAACGGGTACTATGGGCCTGGGGCTACTGCCCCCCACTCTGTGAGACAACAAGTGCCAGAGACATCTGGGTGGCCTAGGGGCCAGTCCTGGCAGCAACCGACTAGGGAGCACCAGTGGGGTGGCTTAGTTGGTTCAGGGAGGTTTGAGAGAGGGAACCATCGGGTTCCGGAGTGGAGAAGAACCTGCGGGTGTTCCTGCAGATGTGGGCCCCCGTCCAAGTTCTCTCGCCCTAAGCAGGGAAGCCCATCAAGGCATTGATCGGTCTACCCTGGCTTTTGACTGGGAGGGGGTCGTGTTGGACTTGGCCCTTTTGCCCTGAATTTTTTCGCTTTTGTAAGAATAAAACATGGTGTGTCTGAACAGAAAATAATAAATGCTGTGCAATGTGGTACACACTGTTATTTGCACCATCTTAGAAAAGCACTGTGGAAAAAAGTTACTTTTAAAATGAACGCCATGCCTGCCTGCCCCTGTGACGCCTGACTGAGGTGGGGTGGCAGGCTAGTTGTTCGTTTCCCAGCACCCCTGCTGTTGGAGGGAAACTTCGCACCCAGGGTGCTCTACTCCTCCCCCTAGACCAGTTGAGACCGGTTTTACGGGGAACCTTCTGGAAGCTGCCAGCCCTGTCTGGTAGGTGGGGGGAGGGGGGGATACATATAGGGGGGCTGGGCTGCCATGTGCTCAGTCAGGAAAAAGGCAGAGAGAGGCTGGGCTGCACTGATTGAGAGGGGACACTCTGCCAGGAGGTACCGCCACATTGGGCCTGTGTGCTGGCCCCTGTGCCCATCTGCACCCCTCCACCATCCACAGGGCCAGTGAGAGCCCCTTGCTGGAGTGTAGACTGCCATGACAGGAGGAGTACCACGTTATGGGGGATGACTGCTTCTAGGAGCTGCGGTCCTGTTCCGATGAGTACCCACTGCCCGTTGATCTGACGCAGTATTGTTGGTCTGCTCTCCTACCGCCCGGAATCCAGCACCTGGGGAGCGCTATCCTGTCATCCCTGAAGCCCTGGCCCCCTAGCGCCTCGTGAGTGCTACCTGTGGAGTGCCAGGGGAAAAGAAGAGCTATACAGCCCCTGTCCAGGGAGGAGAGGAGCGTTGCCGTGTGGCCCTGAAGCCCTGGTGGGATCTAGCACCTTGGGAGTGCTGCATCTCCTGTGCCCAGGCAAGGAGTAGAGCTGGTGACCTGCAGCGCTGTGCTGCCAACGTGGTGCAAGGGAATCCCAGTGTGTGGGATCCCCCCCTTACGCTCCTGAAGTCAGCGGGAGCCCACCCCGCACTTGTGCCGCCTTGGGGTGCTGCCGAGGAGAGCTGCTTATGGTGAAAGGCAGCGGGAGCCCACCCCGCTGTCGGCTGAAGAAACGGGTGCCCACCTCGCAATTTGCCTGCTTCAATACAGCGGGTGGCTACCCCGCAATTCGTCTTTATTTGAAGGCGGGAGCCCACCCCGCACTTCTATACGGCCCAGGATCACTGCCGCTGGCCCGGGAGACCCAGGAGCGCAGCGCGGGCTTCCCCGCGACGTCAGGGGAGCCGCGCTGGGATTGGCACTGGCGAGAGCGCCTGGGGTAAGTCCCGCCCCCGCGAGTGGCAGGAAGTGAGGGAAGCCGTCGGGAGCCTCGCGGGCTCCGCACCCAAGTCCTGGGTCCCGGGAGGGGGCCCGGGTGAAGTCCGGCGAAGCGCTGCTGGTGGCGGGGCTCTCATGCCCTGAGGAGAGCCCCGCGTGTGCCGAGCCGCAGGAGAAGACCGGTGCCGTGCGAAGCCTTCTGGAGCCTCGCGGGCTCTTTATCAAAGTCCCGGGTCCCAGGAAGGGGCCCGGGTGAAGTCCGCGAAGGAGGAACGACGCTGGTGCCCCAAAGACAGAGGGAGCAACCAAGGAAGAGTCCCGGTGAGTGGGGCTGCCCTGGAGAGTGTCGGGGGGGGCCGGCCGAGGCATATTGTCAGTGCCTAAGGCCCCGGGGGAACCCCAGTGCCAGCGTTGGGCCCCTTCCACAGCGGCGCCGCAGTTGCGGGCCGCTGCCACGTGTTGGGGCATAACTTTAAATCCAGAGTCCCGGAGGGGGGCTCTTAGAGAATTGCGGGTGCCAGGAGGGGCTCCAGGAGGGCCCGTGTGGATGTCCTGCACAGCCGCCCCGCCTGCCAGTGGGCAGCTGCATTGAGGGGGCATTGCTTACTCCCCAGCCCCAGAAAAGGGGCTCCCCCGTACCGGCGTTGTTGTGGGGGTCCCAAGGTGACGTGAGCTGACTCGCCTTCCACCAGCAAAGAGGAGCCTGGTGAGTGGGGCTTTGTGACGGGCCTAGGGGGCGGGGGGGGAATTGGTTGAGGCACATTGTTGATGCCTTCCCCCGGTGTCCCCAAGCCCTGGAGGAGAGGGACTCCAGCAGGAACAGAACGTTCTGGGCCACATCTGTCTTGAGGGTCCCGGGAGAGGGGCCCCCAGCTTGGCCGGAACTGTGTACTTTTGCGCTGCCCCAGCTGCCCCGCCGAAGCGGACCACTATTAAAGAGGGTTCATACCGGGCGCTAGGCCCTAGGTGTTGCTTATGCTGGGGTTGCCCCTATGGCATGTTGTACGCCTACTTCAGGCTGTGGGGGTTTTTCAGGCCTAAGGTGCATGCCGGATATGGGGGTACTGTCTGGTGCCTTCTCTAATGTATGCTGAGCTGATGCCTCATGTGCCTAAATGCATGCGGTGCCTGGCCTAATGTGTATATGCCTACCGGGCTCATGTTATTGGGATTTACCCCTATTGAGATGCCCCTGCGGTTATGCCACCAGGCCTATGTTTCATGCTGTTTCATGCTAATGAGATTTGCGCCTATTGGGGTGCCTAGCCTACTTTTATGCCTGACAGGCCTCTGATTCATGGAATGTTTCTATGCCTAAGAAGGAGCCTCAGGAGTTTATGCAAAGGTGTCTAATGCTCTATAATGTTGAATGCATATGTCTACGCCTGAATGAGCTTAGGCCTAAGGATTAATATGCCTTCCCATACTTACAGTGTTGTTTGCTTTTAGGAAGGTTATTGCTACACATTACTTACTAGTGGACTTACATATATGTTCTGTGCTTATAATGGTTCTGGCAGCGACCCGAATGGCGCTGCACTGTAAATAGTCCCCACTGTTCATATCTACCGGGTGCCGGTTGGTGCCGTGTTTTCCCTGTGGTTACACTCGGCTATGCTGATGGCATAATACATATGCTATGTTTCTTACTTAAACTGGTGTGGTCTCCTTTTTGTAGTGTGCCTGGTGTGTCGCCTGTGTGTGCTGCGCGGATGCTTTACACAATGCTCCGGGTTTAGCCTTCCCGCTCCTCACCACGCTACCCCGTTTCCAACAGTGCTCCTCTGGTTTTGAGAGTTGCAGCTTGACATATGTGTTGCCCCTGGCTTCTTTCACTTTTGGGAATGTGTTATTGCTTAGTATTGTGTTTTATTAGCAATTACAGTGTGGGGGTCATTCTTGACGAAGATGGAGTTGTTCACCATTTACAAATGGTACCCATAACCTGTTTCAAGGTGTTTGAGAATCCTGGCTATGAAGTGCCCAGTCTCAGGGCTACATTGCTCTGACTGAACAAAGATGAAAGACAGACAGTACCTTCAGAAGCCATGGCATTGCTGTCCTACTATGGGTGTTGGATGTTACGTCAGCTGCTTTGAGAGATATAGTTTATGGTCTCAATATCAAATGAGTATGTCCCAATGACTCAACAGTCATGTTAATTGCTTGCAATATTGTACTCATTACTCTCACGGTCCTCCTCCTCTATGCATTGACTTATTGGGGTCTTGTGTGGAAAAAACAAAGGGGGGATTTCTCCCAGGGTTATGAAGTGTGCAGCTCCATGGTACTGTGAAGATCGATGATGCGGGTCAATATAATAGTACACCTCATTGGCTACCATCTGCTTGTGGTTGGTGTTACTTTTTAATGATATTTAAGTACTTAAGGCCTTCCTGTAGGCTTATTTGATAAGGGCGTATCTTCTGCATTCAGTTGTGTCACTGCCTGTAGTACCTTTACCACTGTTATCACTGGTGATTTTAACATCACTGGTAATAACAGTTGCCTCCGGAGACCTGGAAACACATCAATGCTTACAAAAGTAGATAATGAAAACACAGAACTATTTACTGTTATGTTATGTTATATTGATTTGTATAGCACACTAATCACCTGAGGGGGTATCCAGGTGCATGGGCAGGTGTGTAGGTTTGTAATCCCCAAGGTGCTTATACAATGAGCCTGGTCTTCGTGTTGAACTTAAGAAGTGAGGAGGAGGCTCTGATGTGTTGAGGGAGGTCGTTCCATGTCTTGGGTGTGATGTAGGAGAATGAGCTACCTCCAGTTTTGCTATTGGAGATGTGGGGAATGTGTGCAAGTGAGAGTGAGGCAGAGCATAAGTGTCTGGTGGGTTGGTGAAACTGTATGTGGCTGTTTAGGTATTCTGGTCCTGTGTTTTGTATGTGTGCGTGAGAAGTTTGAATTGGCTGTGTTTGTGAATGGGGAGCCAGTGAAGCTTCCTGAGGTATGGTGTGATGTGGGTGCAGCATGGATGTTTGAGTATTAGTCTTGCAGTGATGTTCTGGATGGTCTGGAGTCTGTGTAGAAGTTGTTTGGAGATTCGGGCATAGAGAGTGTTGCCGTTGTACAGCCTACTGGTGGTAAGTGCTTGCTTGATGATCCATCTGGTGTTCTGAGGCAACCATTTGAAGATTTTTTGCAGCATGCGTAGGATGTGGAAGCAAGAGGTGCACATTGCATTGACTTGAGCTGTCATGTTGAACTTGTCATCAAGGATAACCCCTAGATTTCTTGTGTGGTCTGCGGGTGTGGATGTTGGTCCTAGCTCCGACAGCTACTCGGTGGAGTCCCATGGGGAGGTCTTGTTGCCAAAGACCAGTACTTCCATCTTGTCAGAGTTAAGCTGCAGGCAGTTGGTTCCCATCCAGTCTGAAAGCAGAACCCTGTATGCCAATCTCATGGAGTCTTCTGATGAGGGTGTTATGGGAGACAGTGTTGAAGGCTGCAGAGAAGTCGAGAGGATGAGGGCTGCTGTTTCTCCTCATTCCAGGATGATTATAATGTCATTGGTGGCCATGATGAGTGTTGTTTCAGTGCTGTGGTTCTTTCTGAATTCTGATTGAGTGTTGTCTAGTAGATGTTGAAGTTATAGGCAGGTTGTGAGTTGCTTGTTGATGACCTTCTCAATCACTTTGGCTGGATAGGGAAGCAGGGACATGGGTCGTAAGTTGCTCAATTGATTCGGGTCGTAGTGGGCTTCTTGAGGAGGGCATTGATTTCTGCAAGTTTCCATTCATCCAGGAAAGTGGCAGGCATGATGAAGGTGTTGATGATGTGGGTCAGTAGGGTGCTGATTGGTGATGTTTCCAGGTTGTAGATGTGGTGGGAGCCTAGGTCCATTGGGGCCCCTGAGCGGATGGCCCACATGATTGCCGCTGTGTTGTTGCTGGTGAGGGTTGTCCATTTGGACAGATGGCCATCTTGGTTGGTGGTGGGTAGGTTAGCAATGAGTTCTCTGGGGTTGGGTTGTAGATGTTTGTGATTTTGCTGTGGAAGAAGTTGGATAGATTGTCACAGAGTTGCTGGGAGGCAGGGATGTTGGTGACAGTGGCTGAGGGGGAGGTGAAATCCTTAATGATTGAGAAGATCTCCTTGCAGCTGTTGGAGCTTCTTTCGATGCTGTCCACTTGTGCTTTTTTTGGGTGTCTCTTATTTGCTAGTGGTAGCGTCTGAGTGCAGCTTGTAGGTAGTGCTGTTGGTGGTGTTGTGGCTGACTCTCCATTTCCTTTCTAACTGTTTACAGTGCCATTTGGTGTATTGGAGTTCTTCTGTGTACCAGCTGGCCTTCTTGTATGATCTACTATGCTTGTTGGGTTTGAAGGGTACGAGGTAGTCTGTTCAGTTCTTGATCCAGTTGTTGAAGTTGTTGCTGTTCTTGTTAAGCTTGTCTGTGGGGCTAGTCTGATCCGTGCTGAGGTCACTGAGCCAATCTGCTTCTGTGATTTCACCCCAGCTGCAGCTTGGAATGCTGACACTGGTAGGGGTGTTGACTTGAGGTGTGTTGATTTGGAAGTGGATAATGGAGTAGTTGGTCCATATGAGCAGTGTGGTGGAGTTGTTTTTGATGCTTTCGCTTGTGGTGAAGATGGGGTCCAGTGTGTGTCCTGCGGTATGTGTTGGTTTGGGACGACCTGGGTTAGTCCGATGTTGATCAAGCTTTTAACGAGTGCTGTGGAGCAGGGGTCAATTTGGTCTTCCAGATAAAAGTTGAGGTCACCAAGGAGAATGTGGGCTCTGGAGTTGATGTTGAGTGGAGTGATGAAGTTGGTGATGAGGTTGGTAAACTTGGCTTATGGTCTGGGTGGTAGGTGGGTGAGGGTTCCTATGAAGGTGTAGTTTTCTGAAATTTGCAGGTCCCTTATTTCGGTTGATCGTGTGTTGAGAAGCATGCATGTGAGTGGGGGTTGATGTGTGGGTTTGCAGTGGCATGTGATGTAGGGTGGGGTGGAGGCATTGTTGGTGCTTGTGTGGCGTGTGTGTTGGGAGGGGGTGTTCCCTACGTTGCTAATATTTTTGTGGGAGGTGTGGGTTTGTGGCTGCTGGAGAACCGGTGTTGGGTGCAGGTGAATGCTTCTACCGTGGTGTGAGGTGTGGCATAGCAGCAGTTGGGGGAATGGTATCCGGGGCTAGCGACCTAAAGAGTGCCGCAGAATATCACTGGGCAGTGATCAGACCAGGGTTCTTGGTGCTGGGTGGGGTCCAGCCAAGGACGGGCGCAGACAGGCTTGTCATTGGTGTACCTTCAGTGCGCCAGCAGCGCACTCGCTGCATGCCCATGTTGTAGCTGCCATTAAGTAGGTCCTGCGAGGGGAGAGGAGTGCAAGGTGCTGTGATGTCATTTTCTGTGCTGTTGGGTGATGGAAAATGAAGTCCTCATGCTTTGCTTCTTCTTTTAAAGACGGTCTTGGCTGGAAAACCAGCTATGCCACTTCCTGCCCAAATGTATGATGGAAAATTCAGTGATGACACTCTCTGTGTAGGTGAATGATGGGAGATCTAATGATGTCACTTCCTGTGCTGATGGGTGATAGGACCAAGTAATGATGTTCATAGGATGAAAGCCTATGTGCAGGCTATAAACGTTTCTTCAAAGCATGGCAGAATGTCTAAAAGAGGATTATACCTTCTTCCTCAGTCCTCTAAAATTGATTATTGTTCTCCTTTTGTGTTTTGTATGCTGTGTGTATTTTCATTGAAATTGGGAACCTATATATGCACGATTTTAACTTATCAAGGACACATACATGTTCCATTACATCGGATACAGCTGTAATGTAATTTAATTGTTAGCATAGACAGGATGTAGCACATGTGAGTTTATACCCTTATGATTGAATAATAACCAGAACATACAGTTATTTAAAAAATATTGCAGGAACGTAAGCCATATTATTTTAGTGACAATTATAGGTGGTACACAGTGATGTATTTAGTGCATTTTAAGATTCAATATAACATTTTAATATTTGACATTGGGAAACTCGTTGTAGCTGGCATGAAATAGGATTTTGTATTACTCAGAATTAGATTCTGATGTTTCTTTTCAAAGAAGTTTGTGTTAAAATGTTCTCTCGTTTGCAAATTTTGGACGCCAGAGAAGCCCGTGAACAGATGAACGTGGGGTGTGTATGCAATTCTATACTCATAAATATGCATGAGGGTAATCAGCATGTTGAATTGCATTAATACATTTACAGTGAATTGTTGGGAAATTAGTTGAACGCAGTTGCATCTGAAGTACTGTAAAATTTAAATGCGGTAGTGGCAGCTGTATTGTTCTGTGCTGTTGCTGCAAGCTCTTTGATAAATGGTTTTTCGCTACATTTTAATCATCAGTTTTCTTTTGTTGTTATGTTAAAAAAGATTTCACTGTGCTAAATATAGAGTTAATCCTTTATCCTTGTCCTTCAGTACTTTGTACAATATCCTCTCGACCCAGTTGCTGTGATCATTGACTACCATCTGTGGGAGGGGCTAAGTACTCAATAACTTAATGTCGTAATATTTGTCTGAGGACACAGCAAATACCTCAGTTCTCGGCGGCGTGGCTACCCTTAACCCAGGTACTAAACTGATATTTGAGGCAACTTCTCTCTTCCCACAGGCCCTGGTATTTCTGCAAGTCAAATCAACAACATTTTGTAATATAATTGGGCAAATGCTGAAAATGTCATTTGAAAACTCTTGGGGGCAGATTTACAAGGCCCTTGCGCCACTTTTGCGTCACTTTTAACATGGGAAAAGTGACGCAAAAGTGGCGCAATGGCCTTGTAAATCTGCCCCTTGGTCCATTTTTTCTAACCTCTCGGAGTCTTATCCCAAGTTTTAAGTTTCCTCATGCAAGAGTCCCTGCACTGAAAGCTCCACACTACTTCACATGCCACATCCAGTTATATTTCTTCTGCCAGTTAAGAGCTTTAATTATCGATTTGCAAAGAAGGAGCACTTCTGCAAGTTATTCTTGTTCGTCTCCCGACACACCTACATTTCCCCACTCTACTTTTAGAGTGTGGGATTGGAGGATCAGCAGGTTTGCACTAACAGAGCCCCTGCTAAATTTGCCCATGTAAACCTTTGACCTGACAATCTGTTCTCCGAACAGGTCCTAGGGATTTTCGCCCTTTGATATTGAGGGCCATATTTACGAGCCCCTTTACGTCGCTCTTGCACCACGCAATGAGGTGCAAGAGCAAGGCAAATTAAAAATGAGGGGGCTTATTTACAAACCCCTTGCGCCACCCTTACGTCACTTTTCCCATGTTAAAAATGACGCAAAAGTGGCGCAAGGGGCTTGTAAATAAGCCCCGAGATTTATAAAGCCACGCAAAGGCACCTTGCGTGGCCCTGAGTGGATTCATAAACCTCGAGTAATGCAATGCAGCGCAAATCACTGTGTTGCATTACTCTGCACCAGGGGGCCGTTTCCATTAGCATTGTTCACATGCACCAACTATAGATTTTGGATTATTTCCAGATTTACCAGTAGTGGTAGACCTGGGAATGCGCCAAAAACCTACACCTCCTCAGGTGAGTAGTAATGAGAAGAAATATCTTTATTTCGCCCGTCTTTTCCTCTTTCTATGTGCGCTGCATTCTGCAGTACACATAGAAAGAGGAAAAAGTCTCAGGCGATTCTTTTTGTGCAGGAAGGTGCCCCTTCCTGCACAAAAATAATCTTCCTTACAATGCAAGCACTCTTGCACCACGATGCAAGGGCGCCTCCGTTCACGCTAGGCAGTCAAAAGGGCATCAGCACAGGGGAAAAGGCAGGAATGCACTGTATTGACTTAAATACGGTGCATTCCCATCCGTCCCTGTCACGCAGTGCAGCGCAGCAAGGTGACTTGCTTTATTGTACTGCGTGACTTGACCATAAATATGGCCCTGAGGGACGTGCAACCATTGCTCATTTTTCTGCCCCTGTTAGCCATGAGAAGCATGGTCCAAATAGATAGGGAGACGGGTAAATGCAGGGCATTTATTTATTGTTGAAACAAATCCAATTCTTACTTTGGAAGTTTCGGTCCTCTAATAAAACATTTGCTGAGTAGGCACTGTAAACATGGCTCCTGCTTGGCAATTCTTCCATGCTCGATAGTGGCAGCTGCATTTACAGCTGAGAGATTTGAATCCAGGGACCTTTAAATACGGAGGAGATTCCTCTGACAGGGTGGTTGTGGACCTGACCTCCACACCCTGATAGACTAGAGGACCACTCTCCAGGGTCCACATGAATCTGTAAATCTCTTCTGATTTTAATTTCTGAGGTTGCTTGACTTCTTGTTCCATTTTTCCTAGACCTTTGTACCAGTCCTTGTGCTTTCTCTAAGATACCCACATGCAGGTCCTGAACAATCCTATGTTATTGTCTGTTGCACCAAACTCATTATCTCTATCAGTTCCTAAAATCTTACACCCTGTTCAATTTTTATATTATTTTATTCTATGTCCCTGACAACAATCTAAAACACTTATGGCCTAATTATGAGTTTGGCAGTGAGGTGCCCGGTCCGCCCCGCTGCCACACTGCCAAACCTGTGGTGAGGCTGCCTGCCTGATTACGAGTTAATCTTGGTCTGGCAGGCTTTGTTTTTGATGTTCTCACGGTGGTGTCCAGAAAAAGGGCACTGCAATGGGAATGGCAAAAACAGTTCCTCCATGGCATAGACAAAAAAGTCCATGCCGTGCAGGAACTTAGGTACACGCACACAGGGGGACACATGTTGTGATCCCTTGTGTGCATCCACATGCGTAGGAGGCACAGGAGGCCCTTCAGAGCCCCCTTTATTTCCTCTCCGCCATGGTGTACATGGAATAAGAACCTCCATGACACCGCCGGCCGAGAGGAAACTCGTAATATGCTTGGCGGGACTGCAGTGGTCCCACTAAGCATATTGTGGCCTCCTGACTGCCGCAACAGCACCAGGGAATGGTGGTTCCCTGGCGGCTGCGGCAGGGCTGTGGCTGTCCAACTGCCTGACTCGTATTCGGGTGGTCGGGAGACTGCCACCGCGGTGCCCCCACGAGTCTGGCAGTACGTGGACTGCCAGACTCGTAATTGGGCCCTTAATGGTGATTGTAAGTATAACTTTAACATACATACTTGTTTCATCTTACAGTACTGTTTTGTGCTGGGCTCTAGCATCTCCTTACTGTCCCTACCATAGGTGCTTTCTAATGGCTCAAAAATTACAAATCATTTGATGCATTGGTCTAACCAACTTATATAATACCTGAAAAGATACTTGCCACAAGTGTTCAGCGTTTGTAGGCGAGATGAATCCACATCAAAGCTGAGTTGGTATACTATCCCCTTTGCCTTGAACATCCATGATCAACTTATACCATGTTGACACTACCTTCTTTTGTTGCTTGCTTGTAATTAGGTTTTCTTCCAGATCATTTGTTCCACCTTTATACTCTCCCACCTACTGGGCCCAACTCTGTAGTTGTAAAGATTTAAACTTGGACACCGTCATCTTGGTCATTTATTGAAACTGGTCCCAAAAACATAGTTGCCCCTCTTGGAAGATCTGGCCCCATTCAGTAATTCCAGCTTCTCCGAGACTCACTGCCAACCTGTCTTCGAAAAATCCTGGGGAACCCAGAGAGTCCCACAGTGGGGCATACTTACAGTGGTATGGTAAGCTTGTTGTGCATTGTATCTGTGCCCACAATTGCGCTGCCGCCTGCAACACCTTTAATTTGATCTTTTTTAAGTATTTCTGGTGTCCAAACTTGAACATGAATTTGTGCCAACCAGTTCCCACCTCATTAAGCAGGGTCTCCCAAAGCCTCACACTACCTGCCCCACCTTTATCTGATAGAAGAAATTAGAATTTTTTTAGCTGGAAAACCAAAACATATAATTGGAAGTCTGGTAGTGCATTTGGTCTCACTATTAAGGCCTTTACCAATGACCTACCGGTTGTCATTCATTAGATTGCACTTTTAATCAGATTCAAACTTAATTCCAATATTGTCTTTCTAACGTTGCTAGCTTAATGGACATAAACTTATTAAAACTTAAGACAGGAAAGACAGAAGTTGTTGTATTAGGTGGTTTTTGATTCTCACCTATTGCCTGTAACTTCAGGAACCTTCCCATCAAGATAAAAAGTCAGTTTGTCTACTTTTACAACATATGAATTCCACTCAAAATCTGTCATCTTCTTCCCCACTGAGTCAATACCATTGTCTTTATCTCAATCTAGCATCATATCTCTCTGCTAGACTTCAGAATTTGTAAAAAGTGGCTGCTCACCTCCTTTCTGAACTTCATAGCCATTGTCAGAAATCCAGGTCAGGGAGTCCCAAGGCAGGCAATTGTAACAACTGGGGTCTTTCATCACTGATTTCTTGGGGCCTCTTTACTGCAGAACCCCTACCTAGGAATTCAGTGTCCCTTTCTAGCACTTGGTTTTCAGGATAGTGAGGCAGTTCAGGTCACGGCTTGCTCAGGGGAGGTACTGTGGACTAGACTCAGCAACATAACAAACAGCACTTTTAATAAATCATCTTTCATTCAGTTGTTTTCTTGTAAAAAGGAGAGGTTCTTTATTACATACACTACTAAATACTATGCAAATATTTACAAATATATAGAAAAATGGCAGATGGAAACACCTATTCTGACACTCTCCAAAGGGTCTCACAACCAACAGGGGGCACACACTAAAGAAAGGAGCTTCAATGCAGGTAACAAAATAAATGTACTGTGTACCCCTGTGCTGAAAGCAAGGCAAATGGTCTGTGCACCAGCAAGCTCTTAAACGCATAAAAAAGACAATATCACTCCCTGTGAGCCTAAACAAAATAAAGTGAACATTTATCAAATGTGAGACCTACTGTTTTTGTCAATATATCACCAAATTAGTTAGGACAAAATATAAACACAAGACAGGACGCTGTCAATAATGAAAAACATGCATTGTAGTACTATCTTTTATGAAAATTCAAGAAAACATACAATAAATCACTGCTGAAACTGTTACCGGCAACAAAGTTTACAATATTCAACATTATACACTGTATGAGTCTTTTTCCACATTTATACTAGCTACAAGGCCATCACAATACCTATATTAAAAGGTCTCTGCCTACAATAGCCATATAATAAAAAGTCACAGCTCCAAAAGTATTTAAAAACTTAGAACATGTCTCCCAGGGTCAGTAATTCCTCTACTTGGGAGACTTAGGGTGGCATCTCAAATCTTTTCTTTTTTTAGTTAAGGCTACTGTGGCAGCATGTCTTGAAACACTATTAGTGGTGCCACTGCCTTCCTTTGGGCACCCCCAGACAGATATGCTAATTCTGAGTCCCTGAATGGGCTCATGGGGCATGTTTTCAACCCTTGTTCCAAGCTCTTTGACTTTATCACTGCAGTCTTGTCAATTTTCCTTATTCATCTTTTGTCATACAATCAAATGCCTGCTAGAGCATAGTTTTTCTATTTTTAGCAGTGGCCCCTACCCTTGTGCGAGGTATCCAACACTCAAAGTCAGGGTTGTGTGACCACAAATCCGATCAGTTCCACACCTGCTCGAACACTCGAAGGTCTAGCTAGTGAACTGGCTAGTCCTTTCCTCATGCCCGCCTAAACCAGTGTAGACTGGGAGACTTCTTTTTTTTCCACATGCTCCCATCTGCATGTATGTAACATGCTGAGGCCCATAAATTGATCTCACTCTTACCAATTCCCACCGTCATAGGCTCGAAGAGCAACACTGGAGCTGCACAAAAGTGCCCCTTGGTCTGGGTCCCTCAAAGCACCCAAGGGGATACTTGAGTTCTGCTGCACTTGAACCAAGGACTCCTCAAGGCACTGGATCTCCTCGAGGGTGAAATTAAGACTAGGGCACTCTAGTCCTCCATGGAACTGGCCCTCCCCATATCCTATCTAGGCAATCATGGGGGGTTGCATTGGCTTTCTAGCTCAGTAGCCTTGGAATCAACAAGTAGGAGAAATGCTTTTATTGTCAGCTGCTTTTGGGTCTTTTTAGACAATGCTTGAGGCTCTTTGCTCATAGTGGCACGCTTCAGCCACCAGAAGAGTCAATGAAACACCTCCTGGCCTCTAACAGTTTTTAAGTTTTCAGGAGCTAATTTTTCTACTGCTCCCCCTTCAATGAGGGAGAACTCACAGCCTTTCTTCTTGCCCCATTTGCTCTGCAGCCTGAATTTGTTGCCTCATGTATAGCTGCAGCGCCTAGTGTCCTCCCTTCAGCAGCAGGGTCTGAGTGGCACCCAGGACCTGCTCCTCTGTCTCGGCTCATACTAGTCTCTTTAGCTCAGGGTCTTCCTCAGTGGCAACCCATGGCTTTCAAGGTAATTTACAATCACTGCCTGCACTCCTTAGCCCTTGCAGCCTCCTGAATACTTGCTGGGCTCCTGTGACCTCAGTGGTCCATCTTAAGAGGTATCCTCCAAAGGACCTAGCTACAGAAGGTGGGGAACCCTCTCCTCCAGGGACCTCAGCAAGTCCATCCTTTAGAGTCCCCCAGAGGGAGTGAGAAGGACAGGGCCACTGCCTCTGAAGACACAGGTCCACAGAATCCAATGAAGTACTCTGTTCACTGTAATTTGTCAACATTTTCAATGATATAAGTTATGTTACGAATGCAACTGGTACACAAGTTTGCAGAAGTGGAAGAGAGTGAGTCTCGGCTAGAAGAACCTCTTTTATGTATTTGGTTCTGTAATTGATTTCTTGTGAGTGTTCTAAGATGTGACTGAGTTCATGTGTCCTATTTCTTAGTATTGAGCTATGGTTTGTTAAATTGCTCAATGTATGTACATGGTGTAAGTATAATGATACATCTGATAACTAACATTGCAAATGTAATAACAGGGATCATATATTCTACCTATGATTCTAAGATGCTAATCACGTGAGGATGTCATGTTAAGTCTTTGAAATTCGTAATATTATCTACTTACGTTTGCAGAATTCATTAATTGAGTGCTTTACACTTACTGCATTTTCTTAGCATTAAGTGTATGTGATTGTTTTGCAGCACTAAGGGGCATATTCACAAGGAGCCAACGCCGAATTAACGGCACTTTATCGCTGCCAAAGTCGTGATAAATTTACCTCCCCATTCACAATCTGGTGTTAACAGCCCACAGCACCAGTTTAACCGCGATAGCAGCCCCAAAAAACATTGCCACAGAGGACCCCCGCAAATATCGCTAATGAGATGCAGAGTAGGCGTTCCCGTGACAAAAGCCGAGACAACAGCACACCTCAACATTCACAACGACCAGCCACATCGGCGATAAAAACACAAAACAGGCGATAAGGCGCGTTAGCACAAGGAAATTTACACCTGCTCTGACCTGGTGTAAAGTCGGACGTCAGCCAGCACCACAAAAGGGAGCACAGCCCAGGGCCACATCCGAAGGGCAACAGATGCCATGGAGCCACCCATCATGCGGCCCGGACACCCAAGAGGGCCACAACACCCACCTCCACCACCACAGGACCCCAACCAACACCCGGAACACCCCCCCCCCGGACCACCACAGACGCAGCGCAGACAAACACAGCGGAACCCCAGGAAACGTACCAGCCGCACATACCCAACATCTGACAATGTCACCGTCCACTACAGGCTGAAAGGGACAACCATCCTACGCATCCTGACCATCATCGCCTAACAGGCCTACGGCACCAACACAGCAGACAACCAACATCCCACCCCACACAAAGCTGATGGCTTGGCTGCACCTGTTGGCCCCTGGGATCCCCCCAACACCCACCAGAGTCGGAGGAGTCTCACAGCCAGCCACATCCAAGTCCCCCACACCTGTCCTGGACATCACCATCACCCTGGTACCCCAGTCCCCATAAGTACAACACAATGTGCAGGATCCGCTGGAGACCAAGCATGGACCATACATCCAAGCAGGATGCACGCACGTGTTGGGGGCAATACACAGCACACATGTACTACCTGTGCCCCCTGGTGACACAGCACAAAATCACCGCAACAGGAAGCACACGTCTCACATCAATGTGCAGGCAACAACAGAACACCGTGGAACCCCCAACAATGTCGCCTTCAAAAACACAGCCAGTGTGCATGAAACCTTCATCCTCCGACAGTCCATCATCAACCAGCGTTCCCAGGATGGCAACAAGGGATATGCACAGCCCCTTGGCAATATACAAATGAACACCCCACACACCTCAACTCCACAACCATGCAACTCACAACTGTGGCAATGCACACGTCACAAAATCACATACAACAGGCACAACAACATGCCCACCCACCAAACACGAAAGAACAACTTACAATGTTCACATGGGCAAGACCTGAACATGAGCCAGCAACGGCAAGGCACCTCAGCAACATAATAGCCGAATGTGGGGAGAGGTGGCAACCAGGCATGTGTGAAGGATGCAGTAGAACCATGATTGGGAAAGTACACAATGCCATGGGTGGCGGAGATGTGCTGGACACACCGCAGTATGAAGAACACACCCCTATCCATGGCGACAAACACCGCTGGTGTATGGAGTGTAGTGGACAGTGGATGCCACCATGTCACCCCAGCCAGTGGGGGACCGCGCGGAAATGTTGCCTGTTACGCCCCCCCCTAAGCGTCACCTGAGTGGGATGGCCCGGCGTATGCCACGCCAGCGTAGGTGTGTGAATAAAAATCATGTAGGCCTGGGCGTGGTCCTCTTCCGGAAAGACCCACATCTCTGCCAGGGTGGCGCCTCCCACCCCGCCACGATGCCGACGCCCTCCTCGTGAGCGGAGTTGCTGTGCGCCTGCCGGACCCCGGCACGCTGGACCACGAACCCGTCAGGCCAGCCCCTGCGCAGCCAGGCCACACTGATCACCTGCCAACACTGGCGTGTGTCAAGGAGGGCCCACCACGTGTCGGCGCAAGCTCCAATCCCGAGGCCCGTGACCTTGGCAGCCACTTCAGACCATCACGGCCTCCACGACACAGGCCCGCTTTATTCCTTTCTCGTTGACGTACTCCACTGCCGCCTTAGGCCTACTCTTCGGACCAGTAGGTCCCATATGTGAAACTGTGTCCTGAGTCATGAATGGCAGTGACCCCAAATCCGGGCCAGCGGCCACAGCACCAGACCCCCCCGAGCAGTGAGGCATAGTTCCATATGGGCATCTTGCGACACGTGGTGCCACTAACCCTGTTCAACGCCAGCCGGCTACACGTGGTGCCACTGAACCTGAACTACGCAGGTTGGTGGGGCCATCCAACCTATGCCGGCGACACTCAGTGAATGGGCCGTGCTGACCGCTGCCTCAGGCCTACACCACGGTCAGGTAGGTAACACATTTGGAACTGAGTCTTGATTACACCATGGCAGTGAACATTATTTAAGGCAGAGAACAATTCACTATACACCCTTCGATGTGGTGGCAACAAGTCTGTGCATGGCATCACAACCACACGTGTCTGTGGGCCTACGCAGACTACTGCCCTCGGCCTACGCTGCGCACGAGTGGGATCACATATTTGGAACTGAACATCGGTGATTCAAAAGGCAGAATACATTTCATCGCACGCACGGAGAGGCGTAAGAGGATGACGCATTGCAGTCCGGAGGGAACAGGATCATCGTTACGGAGGTGATTGAACACTACCGACAACTGCCACTGTGTCACTAACTCTGTGCCTCGCGAGCCAACGACACGTGTCTGTGGGCCACTGCTGTCCGCTGCCTCCGACCTACACTGCGGTCCAGTAGGTCACAGAGCCTTCATTTGGCAATGTTGGAGTTCACATCTGTGTACCGGCATCATCGCAGACTGCATCCCCTCTCAGCACCTGTGCCACTAAGTGTGTTCCCCAACATTCATGGACACTCAATGGTCGTACATTGGTGGCGTTTGAGTCTATGGAATAGGGGCTGGTTTTCATCCTCATGTAGCTGATACCGAATTGTTGGTGAAAACGAGGGTTGCGCTTTTCACTCCTCCATTTGCTGCTTCCAGGTAACATCAGACCTTCCGCATCATGCCCTGGAGGACACCTTCCACTGTCCCCCGCAACCCTCCGCAACATACACCTCAGAAATTGATGGGGACCTGCTCAGGTCGCATGGCCCATCTGACTGCACCGCAGGTCACCGTCCCGTGGATGGGTGCCTGTGCCGGCCGCAGTGCATCCGGGGCCACTGACTCTGTGCTGCTCAGGCCTGGGACCCCTTCTTCTGAGACAATGAATGGCCTCTGTAGCAATGGTCTTGGGGTTATCAACGCCATGTGTCTGTGGCCCTGCGCTGTCCGCATCCTCCGGCCTCAACTGCGGGCCACCAGGGCCCACACATAGCATCGAGTGTTGACCGGCCCGGACGTCGCATCACCGCAGGAGGCACACGCCACCACGGCAAGGACCACCTCCAACCGCCATCTGCCCGAGTCAAAACGGTGGTCCTGACAGACCTACGGGGTTGCTCAGACCTGTCGTGGATGCTATCATCGGCCTGATACCCTGCTCAGCACTCCAGGTGCCAGTGACGCAGTGCACCGCAAGCCATTGTCCGTTACTGATTGAGTTTTGTGCTGTTGTGAGGTTGCGCAGCAATGTCACCTCATGCAGTGGGGGAGACCTGGGACAATGATGAGGAAGATGTGTCAAGTGTGCGGACGGGAGAAGGCACAGACAATGGGAAGGCAGGAGGGAACAGCCCCAAGGCAGGAATGCAGACTGGTGGTGGTTGTAAAGCTACACACCCGGATCTATTACTGGGTATTGCGCTGTGGACTGCGGACGCAACTGTGACCTCAGGCAGTGTGGGAGACCTGGGACGTTGATGAGGAAGTTGATGCAGGTGTACCACACCCCACTGCATCTGCATCAGGACTAACCCGAAGGGACACAATCCTAGCAATTTCATCACATGAGCGCGCTCTCCTCTAGTGCCCCTACCTCAGTGCACTGCAACTCACGGAACCTCCTGACTGAATATTGGGTGACCTCTGTCCTTACTCCAGATCCCTCCATGTTGCTCTGCAGTTGACTCTGTTATGCTGGTGTTTTCTGTTTCCATTACACTGGTGTCCACTGTTCAGGTTGTTGCCAGCACCAAGCACTCCGTGCGGGCTGGCTTATACTCACCCCACACACATCCAGCACAGGCGTCACTGTACATGTGGCCCTGCCAATAAAGGGGCCAGGCGCACGTGCCCATAGCGAGTTCAACATGATATGTGCATGTGTCCCTGTGGTCTTGTTGTATGCATGGGGGCCCTGGGCCCTACAACATTATATTGTGCTGTGTACAGCGGACGCAGACATGTCACCGCAGGCAGCGGGCTAGAACCTGGACATGTAGCTTTGTCGTCACCCACTCAATTCGTAAGGGGAGTGGACTGTGCCGTCGTACGCAGAGCCAACGTGGGTGTGTGACTGATATGTGCGTGCCCCTGGGCGTGGTACTGTACTGGGTATGTGCATCTGCATGTGTCTCTATGGCAGTGTAGGTCTCCTTTGTGGGGTATAGGTGGTCCCTGAGGGGTACTGGACACCCACGTATGTGTTCTAGTTCGCATTCCATGGGTTCGGCAACACCCGCACCTGTTGGGCCACCTCCTTTTGGCGTTCTGCCACCTGGCATTGGGGTGCCATGTGTGGGTCGGTGAAGTGTTGTGAGGCAGCCGTGATTGCGGGTGCTTCATGCTGTGTGGTCTGTTGCAGGGGCTGGGTTCTCCTCTGAGTAGCTTGTCTGCCCTGGTCCTGGTGGTGGGTTGTGTGGGATGTCCATGGGCTGTTGTAGGGCGTCGGTGTCGGAGGTGTGGTGTTCGTGTCCGGCATCACTGATGGGTTGTCTGTACTGACCTGCTGGAGGTGTTGTTTGTCCCTCTGCATTGTGACGGGGAGGTGCATGTTGGCATTGTGTTGGCGCCTTGTTCTTGTCGACATGCAGACTGTGTGACAATGTACATTGTGACTGTTTGGGCGGTGGAGGCTATTTGAGTTGGGACAGTGGACATTTGGCCTAAATGGCTGATGTGGGGTTGTAGCCGTAGATATGCATCTCACAGTTCCCTGCTCTGTCCAATGTGATTGTTCTGTTTCTGCACCTGGGCGGACCCAGTTGTGTCCCCTGTTCTGCAATGTGGGTGTTGCACTTTGTGCCACATTGTCATGGTATGTGCTGTGATTGTTATGTGTGTGTGCTGCAGTGTGCCACGGGGATGGGGGACATGTCCCTGGGTAATTGTGGGTGTGCAGTGTGCTACACCTCGTTGTGCATGTGTGCCATTGTGCCCATCACCCCCCGTCCCCCCAGTCCCTGTTGGATCCTCACCCTGTTGTTGTTGTGTCGGGTCCTGTCGAGCTGTGTCTGTACTCCCACCTCCTTGCACCATCTCCACACTGTTGACTGTGGCCTGGGTTTCCTCCAGCTCCTCCTGTGGCGCTGGACTGCCACCTCCTGTCGCCGTTGCTGCCTTCCTGTTGGCAGCGGGTTTGTGCCTGGTTTAGGTTGTCACGTCCTTGCGGTGCCTCTTGGCCTCCGGTATTGGCCTCCTGGGCACTCCGACTGCATTCCAGGTGGTCTGCTTGTGGGTCAGTTGCTGGTAGTGTTCTGTGCCTCCGTGGCGCTGGTCTTGTTTTCCTGCGGGCTGCATCCCGTCTTCCTCTCCCTTTTCTCCTTGGCCTTCCCCGACCCCGTTGTTCCTTGCTGGTGGTCTGTGGGGGTTGTGGGGTTCGCGTTGTCCTCTGCGCTGGGTCAGGGTGCATCCATGTTGTTACGTGCTTTGGCTTGTTTCTGGTGTGTTGTTTCTGTGGTTTTTATGGTGCAATTTCCCGCCAGACGCGTGGGATTTGCAGGCCTGTGGCTACTTTTCGCTACTTTTTGTACCGCGATTGGCCTCATCGCATGATTTTTCGCGTTCGTGGTTCGCGTTTTCTCGGTGTGGCGTTGATTTTCACGCTGACATTTGACGCGTTATCTGGTGACTTTTGCATGCTACCGCCTTGTTGTGAATTCCACGTTGGCACGGGGTTATTTTCCCGAGATAGGCTGCGATATTGAAAGTTGCGTTACGCTACTCTTGCGGTAGTTATCACACGTTCTTGTGAATATATCCCTAAATGTCTCTTTACGAATTAGGTGCCCTTGTGATCTATTTCACATTATTGTTTTTGTTGTATGCTTCAAACATGTTATTCCAGAAAACAGAGAGCAAATTAACCCCGGTGGCACACTATTGTGTTCCGTAAAACATGAGTCAATGAAATGTGTTCTTGGTAGTTAAATATCAAAGTTAGTCAGACACAAAAATGAGCAGAACGTCGTTAAATATGTAATGGGTTTAAAATGCATTATGACACAAGCCTTTTCTAATACCAGCATGGTTTTAAATGATAAAAAGCTAAACATGTATATTACTTTCATATCCACATTTTTAAGTGACCAATTCAGAACACAAATCTGAAGTGCGACGAGCAAATGTGTTTTGTTATTTAATGGCTGTGGGATAAAATACTCAGCCATTGAGACTGCTCCGTGGCTTGGGTTATTGCAGACTGCCTACGACATGGGTTGAGTACAGAAGATCCTGAGTAGTGGGCAAGTAAAAAAGTGGACTCAATAACGGGATTGAGAATTTACAGGAAGCAGAACAATTGGAACAATGGATGGTCCTGCATCTTGCTAAGTACTTCGGGTTCCTAGTTTAGTCTCAGATCTAGCATTGGTTATGATTTATGAATTGTATAGAGCAATGTCAATTTTCAGATGTTCTTATTTCTTTATAAAGTCGATCTACAGTGAAATAAAGTTCATACATGTGAAAAAGACTGAGTAGCAATTTGATTCCCAAATTATAGTCTGACTAGTACATATGCCGGCCCGAATAGGGAGATAAACATAATCTGGCCTCCTTTGAATTTAGTTGACCTCTTCGGGAATGGATTAAAAATATAAAAATACTGAGCTTGTAAGATCAGAAAGGTCAAATGAGTTTTAAAGTGGCTAATCTGTTTTAGTTGTAGCTTTCATGCGAATGGAAACCTGAATATAAATCTTTTGCACTTTTAGACACGTCTTTGTTTGTACTTATATCAAAGCAATTTTCATTTTTACCAGGGAACCATGTATAATTCCGGGAAATGTGAAAGAAGAGATTGAGATTAATTTCTGATTTTGTTTGCTATATATGCTATCATAAAAACAGCAAATCTTGACTTTTGCAGCTCAGACCAGGAGTCTCAAACCAATACTCAAGTCTTGATCTTGTGGAAGAGGGAATTATTTTCAGTAATAACAGATCATGTTCATACCTGCACTCAATTACACACTTCACTTAAGAATGTAAATCATGAGAAAGGTGTGCTGTGAAAATTAAAGTCATAATGCTATTCGTTTGACTTACTAGTTCAATGACCTCTGTAGTACGGACGCTGTTGAATTATGTGTATGTTTTCTCAACTATACAAACATTAGTGACTGATGCCACTATGATTCCATAAAATAAAACATTGGTGGACATATTGCATTTTTCGGGGAATTCTGCAAAAATTGCATATATTGCATGACATTTCCTTGGTCAGTATCTCACACGAGAAATATCTCACTTTGAGAAGTCTCACGCGGTACAGGCAGGAGGTAGTATTACAGAAAAATGTCTCTTGGCTGTGGGTATAATTTGCCACAAGACGTTTTATGCTGAAACCAGACTCCTGTGGGTAAAAATCAAGCGATATGATAAGAGGTTTTGTTAAATTAATGAAATGCAGAACGCACATTTTATGAATTTTGCAAGATTTCTCCCGCAAAAGAAAATTAACTTGGATCCCATTAATGCTGAAGGATGTAAATGGGTGTGTTCTTAACATCCCTAAAATAAGTGGGGATGTATACATCAATACTGAACTGAAAGAAAAAACTAATGAAAGACGACTATTGGTAGCTCTAAAGCAGGCAATAACATGCATACTACTTCATACATATTTATTAGCCTCTAGAACTTACTGAGGCCTTGGCAGGTCACACGAACCGATTGTCCGTACATTTTCAGATTTTGGAAATGCAGTGCAATGTTACCCTGGACAGAGTTAATTATAAAATGAGTTACAGGTTTGTATGCAGCGACAGTGTGCTCTTCTTTTAGCCAAAGGCCAACAGTATCAGTTATAAATAATCCCTTCTACTGCAGGCACCCCTACATTATCACATCACCCACGTCATAATACAGTGAAAATGTATGAAGGGGAGAAGAAATAATATTTAGAGGTATTCATAGGGCAAGAAATTCTTGTTGAGAATAGGATAAAGAGCTAGGGAATTGGTATGGTTACTGAAGCAGTAGATGTGGGTTTCTATTGTTAGTCCTGTTAACATAACTAATGTGTTCGCTTTCCCTTTCCTTTTTTCAGGAACATCACAACTGCGGCCCATCACCAGTGCCCGCACTGCCACAGGAGAGACCTAAAGTACGGCAGGCATACTTGCGGATGTTATGTTAATTTTTGCTTATACCCGAATCACAATTAGGAAATCGCTATTCCTAATTTATGAAAGGTTTTAATTTAAAATAGCAATTCCTAGTGAGTCGCAAATCAATCTACCTCATGAATATTAATGCGGTAGGTTGCAATTTGTTACCCCCTAGGAATCGCTGTCATCACAGGGATGGTGGCCTGCCTAGGTCAGCAACCCACCATGTATTTGATTGCTTTTGAATAAATCAATCATTTTTGTTTGCAGCCTTTTTTCCTGAAAGGAAAATGGGATGCATTTAAAAAAAGTAACATTTAAGTTTCTTTTTTTAAGAGTGGCCAATGGGCCATTGGAACAATGCCTGATCTTAAAAAATATTTTGGTTAACACTCTCAAAGTGAAGGGGTTTCATTGGGCCCCCTTCCCATTTGTGAATGGGTTATCACCAATTTTGGATTGGTGGTAAAGTATTACTGTGTTGCGATTGGAATTCTGTAACAAAACATTAATACATAACACTGCGATTCTGTATTTGAAAGAGACACCTGAAACACACCCCTTCTAAATGCCGAATTGGAATTTGGTAGCAAACATAAATTGCAATTCGGTAACAAGTTACCGAACCACAGTTTGGTGTTTGTACATTTAAAAAGCATTTTTGCGGTTGCAAATAGCCTGATTCTGTGAATGGAGCTGCATGCGACCTCAAAATAGCTTTGCACATCTGGCCAATAATGGTTTCAGCCACTGAACTTGTTAACCATAATGATAAACTAATTCTTGTCAAATTAAGTATTCCATCTTCCAATTTCAAGTTAACAATTGGTGCTCGTAATATGCTTTTTCCAAGATGACTGGTGCACGAAAAACAAAAAACACACATTGAGATTCATTTCTTGTTTGCTCGATTGCTTCATCTACTCATAGCTTCAAATAAAATCAATTTTATTATCAATTCAAACCACAGACAATTACTTGTTATAAAAGAGAAGTAAGCTCCAAATTTGTGTTTGCACCAAAGGATGCAAGTTCTTAAATAGAGAAATATAAATTACATTTTGTCTCAGCAAGTGTTCTCTGTCTCCTCCACAAATTTTCGTTTATACTTGTTAGATTCCCAAGAACTGTATCCATGAACTGTCCCCATTATATTCCAAGTGTTCATGTTCAGCCAGTGCATATTTATAGTGTTTATTATCAATTGTTCAGAAGTATTCCATTATCATCATCTTCACTGGACAAATAACGATTCCTACATACAACTTGAAACATGAACAGATTATTACGTACACAACAAAACGTGTTTGGCAATGTAGAAACAACAATATTCATTTGTTTTTTTCAAGCATCCTCCATTTTTGAAATATTAAACATACTTGTTACCAACTTTACAATATTTTCAGTGACCATAGGAATAAAAACCTTTGGGGAGCAGTGGTAACCATATTGAGTTGAAGGCATATTTTTAAGAGACAAACAATATGATGTGGTCAAAATATCAATCAAATTTGGTAGCTTGTTAAATGTTATTTTGTGGTGATTTATAGAATCTCAATATTCATCATGTGTTACTAAATGCCAATATTTAGTTACAATGTGTTAATGTGCCAGTGATCTGCACTATACTGTGTAATCAGTCTTATTTCCTTCTATCCTTTCTCTCATTAATTCGCAGGCTCTGCTTAGTTTGTCTAGTTATTGTATCAGTAGTGAGAAAGAGAAGCAATTTTCTATCTTGTACATTTGCTCAGTGGAATGCCCAAACCAAGGTGATTTCTTGAAATCCTCTATGAAGGAATCATTTAGTGATTCTTTTGCCTCTTTCTTAAAACACCCTTTGGTGCTACATTTGCACTTTTGAGATTTATTGACCATATCTTTGTTATTTGGAAATTAGACAAATCCATCATATTATTCAAATATGAGGGAGCAAATCTATTGCCCCTCGCAGTCCCACGCTGTTATAAAAAGAGTTGGCCATCAAAGATAAAATAGTTATGGGTCAAGATAATCTTAAACTTTTTAAGCAGCATTTCAGTATAGTGCAGATAACGTGTTGATTTAATTCTCAATATATAATTTATTGTGATGAGACCATCTTTATGTTTATTGCAACTACATAATGTTACATCTATAGTGACAGTCACATATCTGGCTCCCTATTTACACCATTTATCCTACAAAGGAAACAGTTGTATCTTGTAGGTTAACAATTAGCAAACATATTGATTAGTGTATGCTGAAAGATTTTTTAGTTAAATTCCGAATTCCAGCCTCAATTTGTCTAATGGAGATTTCCCTGATGATGTTTGGGAGAACCTGGAATGTTGCCATTTTAGTTTTTCACACCATAGGAATCCAAATTCTTCCTTGTAAAACAGTGCATTAGCCAAATACTTTTTCAAGATATCAAATATAAATGTTGAAATTGCATTGGTGGATCATTTGTTAAACCTTTATATGTTTTCACATCAGACAGCTGACGTTTCACTTCAATGAGGTAATCTTTGGTATTTAGCATTTCCAGAAGGAATGAATGAATAAATGAATAAATAAATAAATAAATACATTACATTGAGTAGCACACTCTGTTACCCACAAAGGGGTGTCCTGGCACTAATAAGTGAACAGAAGGATAAGAGGAAGAGCATCTAATAAGTTAACAGGCAGGCCTTGAGTTTCTTTCTGAAAGCTGATTCAGAGAGACCAAGGGAAATATTTAGGCTGTTGCAGAGTTTAGGAGCCACGTAACAGTAAGGCATTCCACCCTGCCTGTGTACAAAAGTCAGGTTGGTATTGGATGGAGTGAAGCTCACAAGTGCGTTGGTAGTGGCATTGCAGGTTACACTGATAACTAGGACCCTTATTGGAAAAGACTCTGAAAACCAAACAGAGGGGCTTTAAAATGGAGTGCATTGCTATATGTAGCCAGTGTGGCTGCACAAGATAACTTGTGATCAAACTGTGTTGAGGTATATTGAGAAGTAGTCTAGGGGCTGCATTTTAAACTATTTGAAGACAGTGCAGATGATACTGTGGCAGGCCAAATTACAAAGAATTGTCGTAGTCAATGCAGGCTGTGACAAGGGCATGAGGAAGAACTTTTCTTAAAGATCTCAGGAAGGCAAAGCAAATAGCAGATGCTTTGGAGGCTTTTCGTGTTAAGTTTAGGTTACAACTAAACCAAATCTCTAGGCTTTTTATAGATTATTATAGCTCTTTTATGATTTACCAGCTCTTGTTGTGATGATATTATCACTTTTCTTAATTTTATGGAATATATACCATTTCTTTTAGCAAATTATGTGATTTAACATTGCACATCATATCTTTGTTTCCAAACCTTTTTCCACACTACAGGAGTACACGTCAGAAATGCCACAATGAGAATATATGTTCCTATGTTTGTAGTAAATGTAGACTTAACCATGAGTTGGTACCTGGATTTTGACCAGTTTTAATTTCTAGGTCATTAGCTACTTGAGTAGTTGTTGATCTCTGATAGAGCAATCTCTTCAATATACCTCAGCGAAAAAGTACATGGTACATCAGAAGTGGAATTATGACTAGAGCAATTTTTATGATAGCAATCATTCAATCAATCAATATTTATTGTCAGATTAGGTAATAAAATCCATCAACAAAATACAATTATTTTTAAAAATGTATACACAATCATAAAACAGTAAACTCATCAACACTTTAAAAACAACTATTAAAAAACATTCTATAACATAGTTATGATTGTTGGTAAGAAACATATTGTCATTCCTCAAACGTTTAGGTTGTATGAGCCAGGCTGCATGTAAAAACATAGAAAAGCAAAAACCATAAGCGTACAGGTCTCGGTTTTACAAATTCTCAGTGCATTAATACCCCCAATGACTGACACAAAGGTGCAATCCATCTAACTTTAGGTTTTGAATGAGCAATGCAAAAAAAACAACACATATTTGTTTGATTATTTGGAACAGCAACATACAGGGCACAAATTAGACCTAATAACAGAAAGCTACCAAGATGATGTAAAAGTGACAATAGGTAGGACACCATATCTGAACTTCAAATAAAGGAATCTTGAAAACAAAGGGTTAATGTGGTACACAAGTTCCTCTGACTTGAATGCACATGTATCAAGCAAACAATCTTTATTCTGACTATCAAGAACATTTGAAAAATCTCTTTGTTCCAGGAAGAGGTCCCAGTGCCTTTGCTTAGCATTAATAACCAAAGCTGGCCGAATAGATGAAGGATTATACCAGCAGTTTCTCAGGTCTAGGTCAAACAAAGATCTCTTCACACACTTCAACCAAGGGATCCTGTGAGTGTTAGAATAACTAATTATGTCACTAAGTGCACCTCTGTACAGCTTCAATTCATCGGTGCTCCAAATACAAAGCCAGTAGAAAATGGGGTTTAGTTTTGCAAGCTCTGCATTGAGCTTTAGTGGAAGATCTTATCTTAGTGGCAGTAATGGGGTTGCCTGGCCTAAATTCAGAAGTGACCTAATAAAGTTGTTCCCATCTACCCTTATCTTTGCCACATCTTAGTATCCCCAATGTTCTGCACCATAGAGAGTGGCACTTGTAACTTAGACTTTGTGAATTTCAATGGCTGAGGAAATTGGATAGAAGGGTAACTTCTTAGCAAACCTAACTATTGATGAAGCCCTTTGCTTTAATTAAAGGGTAGTTCAAATAAATGTCATATGCCCATGAGTTAGAATCAGATGATCAAATTCCTAGCTCGTCAAATTATTTTACCCTCTTGAAGATGTTCTGGCCCAAGTTAATATTCCCCATATAGTGCTTCCATCTTTTGAAGGCCATGACTTTGGTTTTCTGTGTGTTAAGTTTTAGCCCATGGTTCGCCCTGAATATGGAAAACTGTTATATCCTCAGTATTACATATATATGTAATCAGCCTAGGTCCTCCTAGCTAGGGGTGGGCGGAATTTGCGTAGTCGCGCTACACAAAGCTCCGTGAAACGGTAAAAAATCTCCGCAAGCACGCAAAAGTTCCGCGAACGCGCGGAATTGCTTGTTCCGCCCGTTCGCAATGCTTTTTTCCTGTTCGCAAACGTTGTTTTCGTGCTCGGGGAGAAATATCTCACGAACACGCATTTTGAAAGCGCGAACAAGCAAAAAACTCCGCAAAGTCGCGGATCGTGGAATTTTTGGCAATTTCGCGTTCTCCGCGGAACGCGAAATTACCCAAATTCCGCAAATTCCGCAAGCGGAACGGAATTTACTGCCCAGGGCTACTCCTAGCTGCTCAGCCAGAGTGAGAGTTGGTAACGGAATGTTGGTGTGACTGTGATGAATAAAATGCCTGGGTGCCTGTGTGGATGAGTGTTGACAGTTAGAGATGGGCTGAGCAGCTAGGCAGGCTGCTCCTGGTGGGGCTGGTACATGTCTAGTACCTTACTAGAGCTGGCTGGACTATGATTGATACTACCCTGACATGGAACCAATAAAGAAGACTTGAAATATAAAACATGGCTACTAGTGTCTCTATGTACAGGGTACAACATTATTTTGGCGACAAGGATGGGATGAAACTCATCCCGGACTAAGAAAGATGTTAACTGGACATGGAACCAATAAAGAAGACTTGGAAATACTACATGGCTACCTGTGTCTACTTGTACAGGGCACAACATTATTTTGGCGACGAGCGGACTTACTCATGCGTCTTCCATGGATCAATGGTACAGCAACCAAGAGAAAAGACAAGAAACAAAGAAAATACAAGAAACTACAGTAACCAGCGTAACTACAAGAAACTAAAGCAACTACTTGAAGCAGAATGGAGTTCCAGGCAAGCCAGCCCCACCAGTGTCCTTGTCAACGGACGGCCCCACCCACTAGTGTCATTGCCAAAGGACACTACAGCCTGGAAATACTCCTCAGGATCTACAAAAGGTTTCAGTGAGTTAGAGGTGTAGTTACACTACGCCACATGTGGGTGTTCCATCCACAGCGTTTTCTACAAAAGGTTTCAGTGAGTTGGGGGTGTAGTTACACTACGGCCACATGTAGGTGTTCCAGCCACAGCGTTATCTACAAAAAGGTTTCAGTAAGGGGAGGTTTTGTTACAGCCCACCTTTGTAACACTCCATTGGACATACAAAAAGGATGTGTGTGTATGTGGTGTTAAGCACACTTCTGCCACATGTGGGAGATCAAGCCACATCGTTTTGTGAGATCAACAAAGAGGATGAGTGAAAAGTCCAGCTGACCTGCATAATCGTCTTTGCGACTTTCATGCTGACTCTGACAGAGCTGTATGCCCTGCGTGTGCTTGCTTTGTGGGTAACACACAGGGGGATATTACCAAGAAATTTCAATATTTATCGCAAAGCGCGCTTAGCGCAGTTTTTTTTATCGCCGACTATCGCTGGATTTCATCGCGGAGATAACGCGTTATTACCAACGCCTATCTCCAAGGCGATAAAAAATCCAGCGATAGCGTCGAAACCCAGCAATAGCACGAGAAATCCAGCGATAAATTGTACGCGCTAATGAAAAGCTTGCTAATAGGCAGGTGAGGACTTAACCTTACAATCCACCTCCCATTGACTATGACGGTTAAGTCAGGTTTTTAGCAGGTGTTAGATTCCAGCGATAATCGCGGTTAGCGCACATTTTTTATACAGCTCGCGGGCATTGCTAATAGGGGAAGTTGTGTTTGCTACTGTTTTCAGTAGCTTTTAATTGAAACGCCTACTTTGCATGTCATTAGCGATATATAACATATTTAGGCAAAACGAAGCAGTCCAGAGCAAACAAAGTTAACCCTTCACACCAGAACAACATGTATTTTCTAGTATAAATGTCCTAGTACATCATATTTAAGAAAATTAGAGCAATATATTAAATAAATAGCTTCCCAGATGAAAATGAGGCAGATGGTCGTGTTACTTGATTGAAGTCAGTTTCTTTTATTGAAAAGCAGTTAATTCTTTAAAAAGCACCACACAATTGCTTGCCAATGCGTTTCATCCCTCACGGGACTTCTTCAGGGCTTCATCATAGTTTTTATCTGCTGGCGGTGTGCACAATGATTCACGATGTTTTTTATTATTAAAAAACGGCGAAGGCGATACAATGTATTAGTGATACAATTCACGTAGTCAGTATTATTCCAGTATGCGTCACTAGGCGTCCGAGACGGTTCATAGGTGTCAATGATTTAGGATACTACGGTATTTAAAATAGTCGATTCGATGTTATGTCTGTCTATGTTACGATCTTGTCCGCGGGATAGTTGCACACGGGAAATCTGTAGACCCCTGGCTTTTCAGTGATTTGTGGGCAAAGTATGCTGCCCTCTGCACGACTACGGCCGTCCGGTTCCCTCTAAGTAGTGATGAGCGGACATGGACTCAAGCGTCTTCAAGGATGTAACAGAAACAAAGAGAAAGCAAAGACTACAGAAACCAAGAGACCAAAAGAAACTTGAGAACCTTGACGGAAGAAATTAACCGTAAAAAAGTATAGAGCGTCTTGGTTGGAGCAACAGGCAAGCCAGCCCCACCAGTGTCCATGTCATCGGACGGCCCCAACCACCGTGTGTGTCCAACCTGAACTTGCTCCATGGATTTGACCACACGTATGGTCTGTTATGTTAGGATATGTCTGGACTAAGTTTCACCCTACCACATCCTTTTGTATGTGCCGCATGGATGTTTCTATAGCGTAAAGGAATTGTGGCTGCACAGTTGTGGGTTATGTACGAACTCAGTGAAGGTAATTCACAGGTGCCACACAGGAGCGGTGTGGTTCTGCACAGATTGGTGCTCTGGTGGCACATAGGAAGTACAAGTATGGTCATTGAACACTGTGGAAGTCCACAACCAAATGGATTTACACGTCTGGTGTTTGTGCTATGCTAATTCTACATTTATGTACTTGGAGCGTGAGGAATGCTTTGGTCTGCATTTCGTAACTAGCGATGGTGGTTCCTGTCAACTGTGCACTTGCTGCGCACGTCTGCTTAATTTTATGGTGAGACACTGCACTCCTAGATGCACAATTAAGTACTCTATTTACACGATGCCGGTGGGAGTCCCTATACACATGATGTGTCTCTTCTACGTGCTGTGCTGCTGGATACCGGAGTAAATGCCCACATGCTTATTTTAAACTTGTGAGGTGAGCCATTCTATCGTTTTTACTCTTCTCAGGTAGCGTTTTACAATTACAGTTCAACCGCCTCTTAGTGGTTTGAAAATGAAGGTGCACGCCATTCCCAGCTCGCGCGCAGCCTTACCTGCACCCTCTGTCTCCTGGTATCTTCGTGACGTTCCACCATGTTCACTGTGTTCTGCTGCCTCAAGAAGCCAGTTGCACAGACGTGCCGTGAGCCATCCGGCAGTACGTCTGTAAACGTGCTGCCATCTTGTGGCTGGCGGCCGTTATGTTCTTTCCCCTTTGCTGGTTCCGAATTGTGTTCCGACGAGTTGCCAACCACGCTGCTTCGCTCTGCCAACCACGCTGTTTTGTTGGATGGAATTAAGTTTAACTGAAAGAAGAAGCTTGGAGTTGCGGCGCGGGAGTTCTTACCTCTGTCAGCTGTGTAGCGGATTCTGCGTAGGAGCATGTTCACGCATTGTCACGTCGTGGGATCCTTTGGTATTGCAGTTCTTTTTGAGCAAGCATCGTTTTGGTCTGCTGCCTGTTATTCATGTGAGGGTCCTCTGACCTTTTCATCTTAGCCTGGACTATTTGCCTGCATTTAATTTTTTTTTAACAGTTTATACAAGTGAACACTACACCTGTTACTCGATGGTTGTGTACATTTCATCCTTGTCAAGTCAGTTACGGCTGCTTGATCTCATATCCTTTGGACTTTACATATGACGCTTTTATGGCCATGGCATACCTTACGATCAATTTTGTTTGTTTCTTTTTGCCATTAGTACTCACTTTTAGGAGTGTAATTTTGCTAACCTGTCTCCTGCTTCTGAATTGGTTATTATGTTATTGGGGTTTTTAGCAGGTCATGGGTGGGTAGCACAAATTATTGGTCTCATGTGGGTTAGGGTTTTGCCATTTCATAGCAAGCAGTAAGAGTCTATATTCTTGTAAAAGTGTACTAGGATGTGTTCTTTTGTTCAGTTAGTACATTTTTTATTATTTTTGTGGGTGTCAAACTATTGTAGGGTGCACTGTACCAATTTGTGCACAGAGTAACACAACTCTGGTGAGTGACTGCTCACCGGCGTGGGGCACAGTTCACTAGTGTTCTATAGTTATGGGCATAGTACTTGTATCAACCATGCAATGTTATCGTATGTCGTGATGCCATAGTTTTACGCTTGTCAAAGGTTGGGTCATCTATGTGTTTTTGTTGGTGGTCATCACAGTGATCCCTTAAAGGAGGGATGGGTTTGGGCTATGGAATTAGTCCTATCACAGTTTTATCCCTATTTACAGGGATTGGGTTGGGTTTGAGTCCCAGTTAGTAACCTTTACATGAGGTTTGGGCCATGGGTTAGTTCCCATACTTTATTGCTATTTAGTTTTACCCTTACACAGGGTTACGAAATGGGTTTAGACCCCATTCATGTTGCGCGCAGTACTAAGGTACAACCCTACATAGGGTGTGTGTTATGGGTGCTAGCCCCTCACACAGTTTCATGGGTCTTTGTCCCATATCTTGGTAGTTCCCTTGTTGTTGGGATTGGTGTTGCGGGGTGTTTTACCTTTTGCATTACAGTATATAATTTTACAGCTGGTTTCAAAGTATTACTATTTGTACTTGATGTTCTACAAGTTTACGCTTCATAATATTTTGATAATTTGTCATGGGGAGGATGGGGGATATTGATGCACATATATTTTGATGTCGTTTTTTGACCATCTTTTCTTGATTTGTATTGTTCACTCTCTTGTGATGTTTTGCTTTGAGTTACATCCCTGAGTTCCGTACATTACCGTTTTCTTGTGTATAGTTCTCTCCTTCAGAAATGTAATTTTTGTTTCTATTTAAAGGAAAGCGATAATGTTATATCCTCAGTATTACATATATATGTAATCAGCCTAGGTCCTTCTAGCTGCTCAGCCAGAGTGAGAGTTGGTAACGGAATGTTGGTGTGATTGTGATGAATGGAATGCCTGGGTGCCTGTGTGGATGAGTGTTGACAGTTAGAGATGGGCTGAGCAGCTAGGCAGGCTGCTCCTGGTGGGGCTGGTACATGGCTAGTACCTTACTAGAGCTGGCTGGACTATGATTGATACTACCCTGACATGGAACCAATAAAGAAGACTTGAAATATACAACATGGCTACTAGTGTCTCTATGTACAGGGTACAACAAAAACCTAAATATAAGAGTTTATAGGACTATAGGATATATTGAAACAAGGATGGCATTGTCGGCAAAAAGTAACACCAGTACCCTCTAGCCTGCTAAAGTTGGTGCATCATGTTTACAATTAGCAGAAAACGACACAACCATTGATAAAAGCAGGAATAATTTGGGAGCCAAAACTTCAGCTCTGGCAAACTCCTTTTTAAACAATAATGTTATCAGTGAGTTTGCTATTTGGGTCCTGGATGACCTGGGAATAATTATCCATCGAAGGAAGGATGGAGATCAACAAAGGCAGTAGAAAGATACCCCCCCCCCCCATTGATATTGACCGCCCTGTACTTGGTCATGAGAAAGAGAAAATCCTGGAGCTCAGTTCCAGTTCTTGCTCGGAGTGGTTCATGAGTTATTATTTATAATCCGGGTGATTAACTAATCAGGATCTTGTTGCTAAAAGGCATTTGGAGGTTATCCAAAAGACTAATCGGGCAGAACTTACCTCTACAGTCCTTTTTAAAAACAGCTACACTATAAGCTCCCTTCCAGGGACCAGGAATTGGTGCTCCTTTGTCAATGACGCTAAAAATGATAGTAATATATGGAACCCATATCTTAAGTTCCAAGTCGAACATGACTAAAAGGACCCTATCCATGTCTGTCACCCTGACCTGTCTCTGCTAAGTTACAGCTTACTCTATTTCTGCCTGAGAGGAGATAATGGGATAGCTATTAAGGCTCTTGAGCTGAAGATTACTGCATTCTATACTATTATCGAAGAGACAGCAACAAAGTGAAATAAAGTGATTTAAAGAGGTAAACCCAATCACTTGGTTGGATGTTCACCTTGGGTCTCTTGGCAAGATGATAAATGCCATGGCTAACTATTTGTAATAAGGTTTTGATCTGTTTGTTTTTAGCTGCATCTAAGCGGTCCTCCCAGATTCTCAGATCCCAGTGTGATTTAGCAATCCTTAGAGTACTTCTGAATAGGGCCCTAGATTCAACACATTTTACCCATCTACTTAGCTTTCATTTTCTTCAAATTGTGGAATTTATTCAACGTAAATTGTCTTGTAAATGTAAACATTGATTCATATTTTTATGTTTATATACTGGTATATATTTCTAAAATTTATTGAATTCACATTTCTGCTTGGAGGAAAGCTTAGCCCTTTCTCTGGTACTTTCAGTTCTGCAGGTGAAAAGCCTCCATCAGAATGTTTTTTCTGCCTATCCACGTTTTATTGAGCTCATCATCATTCTCATTGTTATATCCCTTAATTCTTCACTTCCCCATTCTTGTTTTCCTCCTCATTGGTCTCCATTTTTATTTTTATTTTGATTAAACAATGTTCTTCCATATCTGATGCCTCTTTAATGCGACTGGTCTTTTAAAAAAGATCCATATTCGGATTTCCATCAAAATGCATACAAGCTTTATCAGAATTGTCAGAGTCATTTTGAGTTAAGTTCTTATTCCAATATTTTCTTAGATCATACTTTTTATTTGTCAAATTACCAGGGCAGTGTGCAATTGTAAATGCATTACTGAATTCATATTCTTTCTCATCACATATTAATTTATTTTCTTTTTTCTCTTTTATCTCACTTTATAACATTTCCTTTATTTTGTCACAAATGTTTTTGTCTTCTTGAGAGAGATTCTTCAAGTTCATATGTTAAGCTCTCATATTCTTCTCAGAATTTTTCATGCACCTTCATTGCAAAGTTTGTGATAGCTTTCATCAATGTAAGTGAGGATTTGTTTTCAGTTGTTTCCCTTTCTTTTTGTAAATTATGATCTTTATCTTCATAGGTGGGATAAATTATGGTTTGTAATCCTCTAGGAATATGCTCAATGTCAAAATAGGTAGTCAAAGTTCTGTGCCTGCCATTTAACAAGGTCTTGTTTACTAGGATTTTCAAAGACTTTCATTCTTAATTCCACATATGTTGAGGCTGATGGTTTAGCAAGTTTAACAGTTCCCTGTTCTTTTATATCCATTTAAAAAAAAAATTGACTCTGCAAATGCTTTTCATGTACTGTCTAACATAATCAAATTAGGTTGTGATTTAATAGATTTAAACAGATTTAACATAGAAATCCGGGAGACAATTTTTTATATTGTCTTACTGTAAATCAGGTGATAAATGTCTCTGATGTTTTTTATTGTTTAGGATGAAAGAGGAGTTGGGGATAGTAACCACTACCTAGGTGTACCACACCCTGCGTGGTTCCTCCCTACCATGCTCAACCACTGCCATCTTAAACGACAGTAATCAGATTTATCCAACAACACCTTTCAATGTGCATGATATTGTTTTAGCAGATTGCACCATCAATAGCAGTGCAGTTCCCAACAATATTTCTGAATTGCAGCTAGACTGTGTGACGCTCAGAGAATAGGGCAGAATGCCTAAAATATTGATTTCACAATTATTTACTAGTGTCTCATAAAGCGTGGCTCTGCCATTACATTTGTTACTGCAAAAGCTTTGCAACTTCAGATTTTTCATATTGTCACAAGATATCTGAACAGTTGCAAAACTGGTGATGTTTAAAAAATATAAAAAAGGGCTGTAATAATAGTGCTGATACCCCTTAGGGGCCAAGGTATTGACAGTCCGAGTGTGATACTGAAGAAATTATTCCACGTGTGGTAGAACTATGCTCGGCTTCTCTTTGCCTAAAAGAGGCTGGGTCTATGCTGGGGCTGTTCCTACTGTTTTTGTAATTTATAGACAATGGAAGAAGGTAGTCATGGCACAGAAGCTAGATAAATATAGGTAATTTGCACTTTCTGAATTTCATTCTCGATATATACAAACAATAACAGTTTCATCCTTTCACTGCCAACTGCGGGTTTTGAAGCCATGGTTTTTGCCTTGTCCACAATTGCAGGTCTAGAGGAGATTTGGTCTTCTTTTTCTCAGAGGAGTAGGCTGTTGAATGGATACATATGTTGAAACAGCTGGCACAGCATCCTGCTATGCAACAAGCACACCTTTGTTCTGCAGAAAGCCCGCCATCCTGTTTAGAGCCTGTCTCTGGAGGGTCACCTGTAGTGGACTCTTTACTGGGAAAATTCTATATTTTCAGACTATTCATGTTCTAATTCACTGATGTCAACCACAACTAGAGACCAGGGGCGGCTCCTCCGCTAAGGTGAAGGGGCGTCGCCCCACTGCCTTTCTGCACTGCAAAAAAGGAAAAATAAAATGATAATAACACGAGGTTATTATCATTTTATTTTTCAGCGCTGAGGCAGTTGTGTGACGCGGGGTGTGTCTGGGCTGGGCAGCGCAGGGGGGAGGAGTGGTGGCACTCTCTAAGTGCTCACGGCTGTTTGGCCGGCCGTCTTGGGCTGTCCAAACAGTCATGCACACTTTGCATGTTACAGCCTGGGTGGAGAACATGCCCAGGCTCCTATTCCCTGTCTGAGCTCCGAACCACGGTCCTCAGACCAATTGTGATTGTCTTAGCCTGGATGCTTTCTTCTTCCTGCTCGCAAAGAAGCCAGGAAGTGAATGGAGAAGAAGGAGGAGAGGCAGCGGTGGATAGCCAGCCAGCCGGCTGGCAGGTAAGTGATCTTTTTTTTTGTTAAACCCTCCCCGCCCCACTACTACTTCCCGGGATCAGCCGTCACTGCTACAGACAACACAGCACTGAAACACTTGGACTTTTGCTTGGTGGTGGCATCATGCATTCAGGAAGAATGGCAATACCTTCCATCCAAGAAAAGGATGCAGCAGGTATACCAAGTCATGCACACTGGCAAAAAAAGACAAGAATTTGTTGCTAGTAGTGACATGCATTTCCTCACCTGCCGCTGTCTTGGCATGAATCAGTTCCTTCGGTGATATCTTTGTGACTCCTCAATAGTTAGCACTAATTAGAGAGATCTTCAAGCTACTGTGTCAGCAAATTCACAGACTTGTCTCTTTCTCAGTGAACTTGCAAGCAATGAAGAATAAGAAGGAAGTCTGTCAGACTTGCCCATTCTACTGATTGCAATACACGTAATCTTTTTTTTTAAAACTCTTTTTATTACCACGTGCTCAGATTACAATCCATTCAACAAGAAGTTGGAAACGGATGCATCGGCCATGTTATCTGGTTGAAACAACATTACATGCGATTGAAATGCATAATAGATTCAGTGAAGTAACATTCTCATCTCAAATACACTCTTCCCTCTTAAAGTCCCCTGTAGACCTGCCAACAGATGCATAAGTCATGTTATCTTGTTGAAACAAATATTACATTTGGATTAATTGCATCATAGAGTCAGTGAAGTAACATGCTCATCTCAAGTGCACTCTTCCTCCCTAAAGTCCCCTGTAGGCCTGCCAATTTCTCCAGATCTTCTCCCATTTCCGTGGACAGCCCTATCTCAAATATATTGTGTGTTCCGCTTGTCTACACTAATCCAGATCGGATTTCCATTGTGCTACCCTCGGGGGCAGCCAAGCCCCACCTTTATGCTATATTTCGGTTTGCCACCACTGCAGCTAGCATTAACCATATTTTTGTGTATCTTAGCCAGTCCTCTTCCCCAGAGACTTGTACAAGAGCCACCTGGGTTCAACCGGGACCTCTAGTCCCACCACTGTGGTCATAATTCTCCCAATCTTGTGCCAGTATGCTTGTATGATCCAATATTCCCATATAATAGGTCCGGTGCAAAATCTCAGTTGGATCAATCGGAACCTGGATCGTATCCCTACCTCCCTTGGGCCCTGGATCGCTTCCACCCAATCCTCATCCTCTAAATGGCCCAGGTCACCCTCCCATGCTGTCCTCAGTGGTCCTAGAAGGTCTGGGGAGTTATTCATTAATTTCTTTTAAATTAGTGATATCGCTTTAGCGGCCAAAGGGTCTGTTAAAAGACGGTCCTCCAAGGGGGATGCCTCTTCTTGTTCTTCACCTTCAGTAATGTATCTCCAAACGGTGTGTACCAGCTGCAAATGTTTTGACCACTCGCCCTCCCCCATTACATATTCTTGCTGTAATGGTTTGAATGTAATATATGCCTGCTCTCTCCATACAGCACCAAGTCTCTCCAGACCCAGTAATTTCCATTTGCCAAAGTTTCTTTACTCTCCCACCTTCCGAAGTAGGTCACAGTCCCAAAGTGGGGTCATTTTTTGTTAATTTCCCCTCCCAACCCAGGTATTTGTTTGCTTCACACACTGACTCTTACCACAGTCAGTGTGTGAATTGGGAGTTCCTTGGACTGCCCCGCATCATATAGAAAGGGGAGGCACCACCTCGCTCCAATGGCTGCTCTGTCTACTCTCCATCCTGGGTCCACCCAGTCCCCGAACACCCAGTCATTGACCGTGACCAGCTGAGAGGCCCAGTAGTACACTCTAATGTCAGGAATTGCTAGACTCCCTTGCAATACACTTAATCTTAACACAGAATATTAACACCACATGTAAACTATCTGATAGACTAGACCATAATTTAGATAAATAGCTCATAAAAACCTTGATATTACAAAAATATTAAATACATTTATTTCAGTACTAAAGAATGGCTAGATACTGATAGTTGATACATTGAATCTCACAATATACCCCAATAGCACATAAATATGTCTATGGTATTTCAAATTACACAGCGTAAACTGTATCCAAAGTGTGATAGAGCACTTTACATAAGTACAGATTTCTTAGATAAGAAGAATTATTACATATTCAAACTTCTTGGCATTATGTTCCAATGGCAGAGACCTGGGCTTACTTGTTCCAGGAAGTAACGGGCTGATACACCCGGGAGCCGGTCTCATCAGCGAGAGAAGCAAGATGGTGGCCACTTAGGTGGTTGATCACGGCATGCTGATATGTGGCCAGTAAAGTACGGACTGAACTGAGAGCGGTAGATGATCCTCCCTGCTGACTGCAGACATGCGGGCATACCAGGAGGCTGCCCGTGGCTGGTGCTTATTCTTGGAGGCTTGACAGTGTTGCAGTGGCTTGATGCGGCAGCCCTAGACAACTCCAGCTGTACTGCCTGCGCAGCGGCCTCAGCAGCGATATCGGCAGCTTCCTTGATGGGTCCAAAAACTGCTGCTGCAGCCGTGAAGGAGAAAAGTGCTCATTCGTCTGTACAGGCCGCTCAGGGCTTGGCTGAGTCGCTGAGCGAGACTGCAGGGGGGCCGACCCCAAGACCCGGACACCGCGGCCTGCAGGACCAGGAACTCCTGCACGAGAACAAAGGAAGGGGTGGGGCCGCCGGGAACTCCCGGCTGGCCGACCCCATGGTTGCTGATCTCCTTTGAGGATCAGCTGCTGAGCAAGACCCGCAGCCGCAGCGGCAAGGAGCCATGGACTCCAGGAGTTGAATAATAGCCCTGCCAAAGTGCTGATGGTAAAGAAAACCCCTAAGGAGGGATCCCCCAATAGCTGAGTCCTCTGGCCAGCAACAAGGAGAAGGTATGCAGGGAACTTTACACTCTCCTCTTTTGCCGGGCCTCAGCGGGGGGGACAATGACAAGGGGGCTCTGCCTCTTCAATAACTGTAATCAGCGAGACCCCTAGTAAAGCTGCTGGCCCCCCAGTGCCTGATATTAAGGCTGCTCCCAGCCCAGCTCTACCGGCTCCTTCAAACCTGCCCCCTGTTAGAATAGAAAAATTCATGTTTGACAATTGTTCTATGTATGTTAGCATTCGCGGCGCCATTTTCTATGTCGGTGCCATTTTGAGTTATAATCGAAACCTATTCTTTGCTATTTCTGAGAAAAGGCTTCTGTTGAGTTGTGTTTCTCCAAGGCTAAGTTTTGCTTCCCTAATGAATACACTGTTCTTATTAGCGCATACCTTTCCCTTTATATAGAGGCCTTCTTCCACTTGTCTAGTGGCGGGCATGGGCAGAACGACCTTGAGTAGTAGATAGTGTGTGCCCAGCCTCAGAATCAAAACTTATCCTCTGTACTTCATTGTTAGCTGCATCTGCTTGGAAAATTCCATTGTGGGCGTGCTTTCATTGGTTCTGAAATGTACATAATGTATCTTTATGCTTGCTGATGTCAGTCCCTCTGCAGCACTCCTAAGCGACTGAGCAGACTGGGCTCCACTCTGAGTGTACCTGAATAAACAGATATTGGTTTGTATTCTCTACTGTCTGACCGACTCTTCATTTGGTATGGAAGGCTGAGAAGTGGTCGTGAGTGACCCGGGTGACCCTAATCGGGCCACTTCCTTCAGTTGGCACCCAAACAGGGACTCCTTCGGGCGAGTGATCCATCCCCTTCCGTGGACGGTTCAGGGATCCCTGTATGAGGAGCATTGATTGCTTGCAGCTGCCCCTTTTGTCCTGCCGGACGGTGCCTCACCCAGTGGTCATCCTGACTGGAGTCCTAAATGGCGAAACCCTTGGATCTGAACGTTTGGTCTGAAGAGTCGGCAGTGGAGAATTAGTTCGCTTGACCTGCATATATCAGGTGAGTTTCTTTTGGTTCTTTGTGGATATGGTAATATTTTGGTTCGGATTTGGTACGGTCTGAGGACCGTCTTTGGGATAATAGCATTTGCAATTGCTTTGCCAGGCAAAAATAGTGAACTTGTTTTCGTTTGAGAATGCCTGGTATCAGTAAGCTGTTTTCTTTGTACTGTCGCTGTTGTTCTGCAGATGCTCGATTGGAAGAAGCTCAGCCGGTGCCTCCAGAAGGCACTCCTAATTTTGATATGTATGTGAAGCATGATCTTGACCCTATTATGTTTAGTACATTATGGCACAAATATACGAGGGACAATGCAGAGCTGCAGCGGCCATTGACGGGCACTTTTGATGAACAAAAGATTACGTATTTACAGGAACAGTTATTCAAAAGACGAAGTAGACAGTCTATGTTTGATTCCCTCAGAACGTGGCATAAGGCAGCTACGCAGAAACGATTGAAGAGTGAGAAGGAGGCACGGAAAGGGAAGATGCAGAAGCTGACTCAAAAAGCTGTAGCATATGATAGAGAGAAACAGGAGAAGGGAGTTGAATGTGAAGATAGGAGATTTCGATTGCATGTTGATAAATCGTATTTGGTTCAGGAGGAAAATGATACTTTTGTGGAGGAATTGTTAGACACCCGACTCCTGCCCCATATGCTCCACAGAGGATATATCCCACTGTCCCCTTGCCATTGCAACAGCCTGCTACTGCTGTTTCAACTGTCCCTGTATCTATTGCCGTTGTTAAGACGGCTTTGGCTTCGGCACCTCCTCCTCCTCCTTCTTTGCCTTCACTGTCTGTGGCAACTGTGACTGTTAGCACACCAAGCACACCTATTGTTTTGGCATCCCTATCTCCAGCTATCTCTCAGCTGGCGCACTTGCCTGCGATTATCCTACCCGGTGCTTCTGTTGCTTTTCCAACTTTGATGGTTCATTTCCCAGCATTATTGGGTGCTGAGACACCAACATGTGGATTAGAGGATAGAGATTTGACAAAATTTAAGAAGCGTATGGGCCCTTTTGTACGGTCTGCGGTGGGGGATGAGGAGAAGATGGTACTGGCTAATCAGGCTGCGCAGTGGGGTCGTAATCCCATTTACAGTGTGGAGGATGTTTGGGGTGTGATGAAAGATTATGAGCCTTTTATACAGCAGCATGCTCTTAAACATATGTCCTCTACGTTGATTGGCCTTTGGCAGCAACATTTTGGGGATGATGCGCCACAAATTTTATTCGATGTTAGAGATCGCGTGTATGCCAGTGGTTTGGACCCAGGCCAAGTTTTTGGGAACATTACCACGTTCGTTGCCTATAGGGGCATGTTGCATGAGAAGAGTTCTACCCCAATATCTCAGTTTCCGATGCGAGAAGTTCATCCCATATATCACCCAGAGATACCAGAGTTAACTGATCGGCTTGGTAATGTTACTCGAGCGGGTGTAGCGGCCCGTTTTCAAGAACAGTGGGTTTATACTCCGTGAAAAAGGAGTGAGGTTCTGTCCCTTAAAGCTCATTTGCCCGACCCTAGGAAAAATCCTACTGCTTATTATAAAGAACTGACTGAAGCTGCCTCTTCTACTGTAATGACTCTTGCTGACATTAAACTGTTCTTTGGGCTCCTCGTTCCGGTTGATATTTGGAAACAGGTTCATACTCAAGACCATGTTGCAGAATTGGGTGGTGCATGGGACGTGATTAAAGGATGGGATCAGGAACGAAAGCCAGGTGATAAGCCCCGAGATGAGATACTGGCTTTGCCAGGTCACATAATTATATACATGCATTCTCTTATCCCGCCGAAGAAAGTAAGTTGGGACAAGCTGACAGCTTGTCGACAGAAGAAGGATGAAAGTGTGTCTGATTTCTTTTCTCGGTTTGAAGATACGTTTCTGGATTATAGTGGGCAGGATATGTCTATTTACGAAGGTGTTTGATTGTTTGTTGACAGGTTTGTTTCTAACTTACTTCCTGAAATTGCGACTCATTTACAGGCTTCTGAAAGTACCTGGTCCACCTCTTCCCCTTCTGTTATGTTGAATATGGCTCAATATTATGAGCATCGGGACCAAGAGGCGAAAGAGAGGATGGAGAAAAAGCATAAGGATTTAGAGACGAAGGTATTGTTGCAACAGGCATTTAGAGGGAATGGTAGAGGAGGTGGTGGTCCTGCCCGACAGCTTCCCCACACTAGTAGGCAGCCAAATATGACACCTTTGTGGCCGAATCAGAATGCGTATTGTAAGGAAGAGGGTCACTGGCGTAGTGAGTGTCCCGTGATTTGGCAGAAGGTGGAGGTCCCTAGAGGACGAGGTTCTCATGGACGGGGTTGTGGAGCTGGTGGGGCTGATAGGGCTCAGAACGCTGCAGCCTCACAGGATCATCCTGATAATAATTACTTTGATGACCCCCGCGATGAGCAGTACTGCAATGATGACTATGATAAGGATGAAGCAACAGGAATGTCTTACAGCTAGGACAGCCAGGGACAGAGTGGGGGACCAGTTCCGATACCTGTAGACCAGTGTGGTCCTTATGTAACAGCGGAACTGCAAGGTTTGACTAAGGAATTTTTGGTGGACACAGGTGAGATAGAAAGTTCTGTTTCTCGAAATATGATCGGTGGGGCGGCTCTGTCTGGCCATAATAATGTTTCGATAGGTTTTTCAGGTGTATCGGTTGTGAGCCCCATTTCAAGACCCCTTGCATTGACTATTGGTCCTTTCACTGTGGATTCTCCATTTTTGCTGACATCTAATTGTGGTGAGAATTTGATGGGTTTGGACTTGTAGAAATTGCATGCTACTATTTATTATTCCCCGGAAGGTGTTTATATGACGATGGGCCCAAATGTGAGTACCAAACAGTGCTTGTCTCTCCCTCTTCCCACTAAATTTGCTGATGTACCATCTACTCAATGGGCGACAGGTGATACAGATGTGGGACTGCTGCATATACCTCCGGTTTCGATTCAGGTTAAAGATAATGCTGTTTTGCCTCCTATTCCTCAGTATAAAATACCACAGGCAGGAGAGCGAGCCTTATTGCAAATTATTCAGGATTTGATCAAGAAAGGAGTGGTTGAGGAGATGTCTGCCAATATTTGTAATAGTCCCAATCTTCCGATTCTTAAACAGACACCCTCAGGATCCCCTGATGATCATGAAGATGTTTACCGTTTTGCAATTGACTTGCGCGAAGTTAATAAAATAGTGGTTCCTCAGTTTCCAGAAGTTCCAGATATTACTACACTTTTGACAATGAATCCTTCCACTGCTAAATTCTTTTCTGTCATTGATTTGAAAAATGTGTTCTTCAGTGTTCCTATTCATCCAGATAGCAGATATCTGTTTGGGTTCACCCTAGCTGGTAGGAGCTTTCGGTTCTGTCGAGCTCCTCAGGGCTATACAGAGAGTCCAAGCATTTATAGTCAAGCATTAAAAGGTCAGTTGGATTACCTTTCGCTTCCTGCAGGTAATGTATTGGTGCAGTATGTTGACGACCTCCTTATTGCTCTTGTAATACAAGAAGGGATGGTGGTATGATTTATAGGGAAATGGCGCCTCAAGGGTGAGTCCACCAGCCTCCCCAAATCCTGTGGCCTGAGCTACAAACAACGTAATAACAATCCCCAGCACACGTTAAAAAATCAAGGCAGAAAAATTACCGCAGTAGCTTTTGTAAGTCGAAACAAATGTAAACAGTATTCAGAGTGGCTTCTTTGTCTCTTTAATCCTTTTCATCTGGTTCTTCATAAGCAGATCTTAGCCGGCACGTGTTTCGTTGCCTCAGTTAATATGTACATGCGACTTTTTCAAGGCTAAGTGGAAATACAGAGTCAAATCACTAATGCAATCCAGTTCATAACTGAATGTTACAATTACATATCTGTAATACCTCCACCGTGTCTCCTTCTCATGTTACCGGTAAATCTATACATCTCCATTTAGATCATGCCTCTTGTGACCAACATCTGGTCTTAACAACACCACAGAAGTGAGTAAGAACACAAGAAAGTCTGAAGATCAAATGACAGTAAGAAACTATACGTTCCAAAGTGATGTGCTATGTGCAGAATTAAATTCTTGTATGTGCGTATATCACCATTATTCCTCATATCCAGTGAATCAATTTGACAAGTCCAGCGCCATAACATGCTACATACTGGAGAACCCTGTACCGGATTCAGAGTGTCAAACCGCGTGTGTCAACTTAAGCTGCCCACTGCACCCGTTACACTTGTAAGTGCCAAACCACAAATACAAGAAGAAAATTGGAGTTCAAACCAACCTTTACTGTCTTCAATTGGAAATATCTATGTTGAAATAATAAATACAAAACACAAGATAGAAAAAATATATATAAATAGCAAGGCAACTATACCTCAACAAGACAAATTCATTCTCAGGTATTGCCAATACATCAATAGTCAATAACCTACATAATGTGTGGTGATAATTCCATCCTACACGATCCTCTGGCATAGGAAAAGTAATTGCGGTAATTTTCAAATGATACGTCTCTTGGTCATCAATATCTAAGGTTCAGTCACTGTAAAAATAAATAAAAGCCACATGCCTCAAAAAATGCCTGTATCCGGTCACAAATGGCTGTATGTAGACACAGTTATGGATAAAACTGGTCAATGACAACTGCTATCTCTTTCACTATTACATTTAACCACCGTTCAATGCTAGGTGAAATCGTTAAACCACCTGCTAGGACTCTGTAGTCACACAAATTTCAATTCTAAAGTACCAAGTATCCCACTGACTCTAATTTCTATTAAGGAGTACCCTTCGTTCTTCTTTCCATGGACTGTAAGTATTCAGAAAGAATTCACTCGCAACTATTCCACCTATATTACGGGCCTCGATACACCAGCTGCTATTCTGCTGCAGTCCCTTTATTATAACTCAATAAGTATGTAAGTAGAACAAGATCCCTCCAACTCCTTACTGTCTATCTTTCGCCGCAAACGTCCTACGCCAAACACCGATACCTAAAGTGTGAGGCAGATAGCTCGAGTTCCGGCATTCTTATGCTAACATCATTCGTCACGTGCGGGGAAACCCATTAATGGGCTCTCTCTCAGTGTAATTCCGGGCGCCATCTTAGAGTACAATATTTACAAGGTAATCCTTATCTTACTCATGCTTAATCCAAGCCATCTTTTCTTATTAAACAACGCATCTCAATTATTAAACACATATTGATAACGGCGACTTAATAGTTTCAATCTAATAATCCAATTGTAGAATCATTCGACGGTATTAGAACCTAACTTCCGTACACCTTTGAATATACTTAATCTCACACCGTCTAATTCTATCCGAACATTCATCCGGTCAAATCATGTACCTTCATGATATATTTCAAAGTACCTCATTATGTGGCACAAATCAAAATCCGTGAAGTCAGGGTTTCATTTCCCTTATCCAAGGTCGAGACTTAAACAGCCAGACTTGGTGTATAACATTATTTTCTTAATAAACAGATATCATAATGATTTACCAATTTTCCACCAAAGTGGTCATTTTATGCGCCTGACACGCGTAACCCACAACTTGCATCTTAGTAATTCACTCCTTGCGAGATGATGCGGGGCTCATCTCTAAAGTCGTCAAATTCAGTCTAGAAAAGCATCCGCATATCCAAAATCTTGCTCACCTGTCCCTTACGCAGAAGCTGCTCCGTAAGCCCGGATCCGAAACACGCATGTGAATACAAAGATCAGCTATATTATAAAACCACAGGTCTGATCAATAGGAACCAAGTGCCAAATATAAGGGCCAACAGAGCTAGCAAAACCATATTCCCCTATCAAGTCCTCCTGGACATAAGTCAATGGCGAAAAGATATGTGAGCTGCATCATTATTGTATGCATTTTGTTAGGAAGGTCCATCTATTTGTCAGTGACTATATATGGCATCCTACCAAATGCTCTATTAATACAACTTTATTCTCACACAATATGTATACAAAACATATCCCTGTTGTTCTTGGAGAGAGAAGACTAGGATCAGATTCACACAATAATGTGTCCCCACAATGTTTAGAATAAATACAACCATTATCTACCCAAAAACGTAGTGCAGTTCCTGGTCTAAATTCAAACCCATTTCAGTTGTCTGTAATTTCAAAATCCATGAGGCCTCATTCCTCCGCAACATCAGTTCTCTGTTCCCACCTCGTGGGTGTCTCAATGTATGATCAATCCCATAAAATAAGAAGTCTTTATTCTTACCCTGGGAGGCACATTCTGCAATGAGTGCCGCAATGGGGTATCTGAGGTCACCCTGTTTAACTGCTTTCATGTGTTCCCCAATCCGCTCCCGTAAAGTTCTGATCGTGCTCTCAACATATTTTTTACTGCATCTACATTCAATTACATAGACCACATATTTGGTACTGCAATTGATATTGGACATGATCTTGTATCTGTTGTTCCCTGGACCACTGAAGCCCGTTTTCTTATGACTTGCCCATTTGAAAGCAATGCAATGCCCACATCCATAAACCCCACAGTATGTGGTGTTAGCCAATTGGTAGTGACTCTAGCTCTAGAATAACTAGGACTCAACATATTCTTGAGACACATACCTCTCCTGTACGCTATGTCTGGTCTTGTGTTGATTGATTCCCCCAGGGATCTATCTTCCTTATGAATATGCCAGTGCCTATTCAGACTCTTTACAAGTACTTTAGATAAAGTATTGTTTTTCGTCACCATCCGTATTTTGTCATCAGTTTTTTTCTTTTTCGTCCGTTCTTTCAAGGTCTCATGTCTCTCAACCTTCTCAATCCTCGATCTGGCTCTCTCTAATGTGTGTTTGTTATAACCTCTCTTTTCGAAGCATGCCATCATGCTGTTGGCACATTCTTCAAATTCGGGGTCGTAGGTACAGTTCCCTCTTGCCCTGATCAACACACCATATGGGATTGCCTTGATCTGGTGCGAGGGGTGAAAACTAGATGCATGTAAAACAGAATTGCATGCTGTAGCCTTGCGAAATAACCTACTGTGGATCTGATTCTCACGAATGAAGGAGGGTAGATTACTCACCATGGGTTTGAGAAAAATGTCCACGTATTCGGACAATCTTTCAGTGGGACCCTCGTTGCCTGATATTATCGGCCTCCCCGGTGGAAAGGGGAGGTTTTTATGGATCTTGGGGAGCGTGTAAATGCATGGGTACCTTGGGCAATCAACTTTCAAGTACACCATCTCATCCTCGTCTAGTAAGCCCATTCCTTGCCATTGTTTAAGATGTTTATTAATATTGTCAGTCAATTTCCATATAGGATTCAAGGGAAGTAGTTTGTAACATTCGCAATTGCTTAATTGTGACAAAATCTCCATCTCATAGTCTGTACTCTCCATGATCACAATGTTTCCCCCTTTATCTGCCTCTCAGATGGTGATGCTGTCATCTCGCATCAAGTTTTTCAAGGTCTGTCTCTCGCCATATGTCAAATTGTCCGTAACATTAAGGGGTCGATGTCTCTTGTCTACGTGTTTGTCTAGATCTGTAAGGACCAACTTTTGGAAAATTTCTACATTGTTCCCAGTGTGAAGTGTGGGTGTCCATTTAGATTTCTCTTTTAGACCACTTGATATCGATAAGTCACTCACCACATTCAAATCTCTCATAATAATGTCCGCAGTCACAACCTCATCCTCACATTCTGTAAGTGACAGCAATAGTCTAGTATCCAATATATCCTGAATGGAAAATTCACTAGAATCATGCATCCCATATTGTTTGCTAGATTCTTTATTCATCACATTGGACATCATGAAATGTTTTTTGATTTTGATCCATCTAACAAATTTGTAAAGATCGATTTTTAAATCACAAATATTTCCTGTATCTCTTGGGCAAAAGCCAAGTCCTTTTTCAACAGTGACACATCATCATCAGAAAGACATTTAGTCGACAGATTCACCACATTAACATCATCTACTTTTTCTGATTCCATGACCTTGTTCTCATCCCAGGTCTTTCTTCCCCTGCTGCCCCCTTCTTTTCCCCTCCTTGTCTTGGGCCTTGTAATGGGCGCCTGTTTTGTTCCCTGTTGCCTCTCTTGATTCTTTGAACCTCCCGTAAAAAACGGTTCTCACTATTTACGGTGTCCACTGAGCCTTCCCCTCTATCAGATTCTCCTCCACTAGTGACAGGTGTATCTATGGATGTGGAACTTGAGCTTATAGATGCTCCCTCTTTAGCTTTATTCTGGTCATCTTTTGTTACCAAGTGATCGTATTTTTTGGCAAAAGTGAAAATTCGACCATTTGAGTAATCAATCTCATCTCTCTTTAACTTTTTGGATTTTCTTTGCTTGATTTCTGATAGATGGCGTTGCATGACATCATTTAGAATTGCATAGTTTTTTTCCATTGCCTCAGTACGATTTAAAGATTTGATTTGCTTCTATATCTTTCTGTAATATTGCGGCCTTCCTATCGCAGTTCTCGATGAGAATACCCATCAGTCTGTTAGAATTGTTTGTCAGTTCCTGTTCCCATGCAACCAGTAGGTCTGCATCAAGGTCATCATACGTTGGTATAATTTGGGATCTAAGACCCATAGGTATTCTTTGTATTTCAGGATATATTGGATACTAGACTAATGCTGTCACTTACAGAATGTGAGCATGAGGTTTTGACTGCGGACATTATTATGAGAGATTTGAATGTGGTGAGTGACTTATCGATATCAAGTGGTCTAAAAGAGAAATCTAAATGGACACCCACACTTCACACTGGGAACAATGTAGACATTTTCCATAAGTTGGTCCTTGCAGATCTAGACAAACACATAGACAAGAGACATTGACCCCTTAATGTTACGGACAATTTGACATATGGGGAGAGACAGGCCTTGAAAAACTTGATGCAAGATGACAGCATCACCATCAGAGAGGCAGATAAAGGGGGAAACATTGTGATCATGGAGAGTACAGACTATGAGATGGAGATTTTGTCACAATTAAGTGATTGTGAATGTTACGAACTACTTCCCTCGAATCCTATATGGAAATTGACTGACCATATTAATAAACATCTTAAACAATGGCAAGGAATGGGCTTACTAGAAGAGGATGAGATGGTGTACTTGAAAGTTGATCGCCCTAGGTACCCATGCATTTTACACGCTCCCCAAGATCCATAAAAACCTCCCCTTTCCACCGGGGAGGCCGATAATATCAGGCAACGAGGGTCCCACTGAAAGATTGTCCGAATACGTGGACATTTTTCTCAAACCCATGGTGAGTAATCTACCCTCCTTCATTTGTGACACCAAGCATGTCCTAGGGACGTTATCTGATCTCCCATGGGAAGAAAACATGATTTTGGTGACATTGGACGTAACTGCGCTCTATACAAGCATTAAGAGAGACTGTGGACTTAGGGCCATCAGAAAGATTTTGAGTACTAGATCTGCCAGTGCATGGGAACATACAGAAATGTTAATCAACATGATAGAACTGATTTTAGACACTAATGTCTTTCTATTTAAGGAGAATTGGTACAGACAGAAACAAGGAGTGGCTATGGGCTCCAGGTTTTCTCCCTCGTACGCCAACCTTTTTATGGGTTGGCTGGAGGAGATGTGGATCTGGAGTACCATGGGCATGAAATGGAATGATTCGATTCTGTTCTGGGGACGATACATCGACGACTGCCTAATGATATGGACAGGGGTACTGAGAAACTGGTTGATTTTGTTGGACATCTGAAAAATAATGATTGTAATATCAGGTTCACCTTTGAATACAGCAAAGAGAAGATTACATTTTTGGACACAGAATTGTACATTAGGGAGGCTCAGATCCACAGTAGGTTATTTCGCAAGGCTACAGAATGTAATTCTGTTTTACATGCGTCTAGTACGCACCCCTCGCACCAGATCAAGGCAATCCCAAATGGTGAGTTGATCAGGCCAAGACGGAACTGTAGCTATCCCGAATTTGAAGAATATGCTAGCAGTATGATGGGACGCTTCGAAAAGAGAGGTTATGACAAACACACATTAGAGAGAGCCAGATTGAGGATTGAGAAGGTTGAGAGACATGAGACCTTGAAAGAACGGACAAAAAAGTAAAAACTGATGACAAAATACGGGTGGTGACGAATTACAATACTTTATCTAAAGTACTTGTAAAGAGTCTGAATAGGCACTGGCATATTCTTAAGGTAGACAGATCCCTGGGGGAATCAATCAACACAAGACCAGACATAGAGTACAGGAGAGGTATGAGTCTCAAGAATATGTTGAGTCCTAGTTATTCTAGAGCTAGAGTCACTACCAATTGGCTAACACCACATACTGTGGGGTTTTATGGATGTGGACATTGCATTGCTTGCAAATGGGCAAGTAATAAGAAATTGGACTTCAGTGGTCCAGGGAACAAAAGATACAAGATCATGTCCAATATCAACTGCAGTACCAAATATGTGGTCTGTGTAATTGAATGTAGATGCAGTAAAAAATATGTTGGGAGCACGATCAGAATTTTACGGGAGCGGATTGGGGAACACATGAGAGCAGTTAAACAGGGTGACCTCAGATACCCCATTCCGGCACACATTGCACAATGTGCCTCCCAGGGTAATAATAAAGACTTCTTATTTTATGGGATTGATCATACATTGAGACACCCACAAGATGGGAACAGAGAACTGATGTTGCGGAGGAATGAGGCCTCATGGATTTTGAAATTACAGACAAGTGAAATGGGTTTGAATTTAGACCAGGAACTGCACTATTTTTTGGGTAGATAATGGTTGTATTTATTCTAAACATTGTGGGGACACATTATTGTATGAATCTGATCCTAATCTTCTCTCTCCAAGAACAACAGGGATATGTTTTGTATACATATTGTGTGAGAATAAAGTTGTATTAATAGAGCATTTGGTAGGATGCCACATATAGTCACTGACATATAGATGGACCTTCCTAACAAAATGAATACATTAGTGATGCATCTCACATATCTTTTCGACATTGACTTATGTCCAGGAGGACTTAATAGGGGAATATGGTTTTACTAGCTCTGTTCGCCCTTATATTTGGCATTTGGTCCCTATTGGTCAGATCTGTGGTTTTATAATATAGCTGATCTTTGCATTCACATGCATGGTTCGGATCCGGGTTTACAGAGCAGGTTCTGCGTAGGGGGCAGGTGAGCAAGATTTTGGATAAGCGGATGCTTTTCTAGACTGAATTTGACGACTTTAGAGATGAGCCCCGCATCATCTCACAAGGAGTGAATTACTAAGATACGAGTTGTGGGTTACGCGTGTCAGGCGTATAAAATGACCACTTTGGTGGAAAATTGGTAAATCATTATGATATCTGTTTATTAAGAAAATAATTTTATACACCAAGTCTGGCTGTTTAAGTCTCGACCTTGGATAAGGGAAACAAAACCCTGACGTCACGGATTTTGATTTGCGCCACATAATGAGGTACTTTGAAATATTTCATGAAGGTACATGATTTGACCGGATGAATGTTCGAATTGGACGGTGTGAGATTAAGTATATTCAAAGTTGTACGGAAGTTAGGTTCTAATACCGACGAATGATTCTACAATTGGATTATTAGATTAAAACTATTGAGTCGCCGTTATCAATATGTGCTTAATAATTGAGATGCGTTGTTTATTAAGAAAAGATGGCTTGGATTAAGCATGAGTAAGATAAGGATTACCTTGTAAATATTATACTCTAAAATGGCGCCCGGAATTACACTGAGAGAGAGCCCATTAATGGGTTTCCGTGCACGTGACGAATGACGTTAGCATAAGAATGCCAGAACTCGAGCTATCTGCCTCGCACTCGAGGTACCGGTGTTTGGCGTAGGACGTTTGCGGCAAAAGATAGACGGTAAGGAGTTGGAGGGATCTTGTTCTTCTTACATACTTATTGAGTTATAATAAAGGGACTGCAGCGGAATACCAGCTGGCATATCGAGGCCAGTAATATAGGTGGAATAGTTGCGAGTAAATTATTTTCTGAATACTTACAGTCCAAGGAAAGAAGAGCGACGGGTACTCCTTAATAGAAATTAGAGTCAGTGGGATACTTGGTACTTTAGAATTGAAATTTGTGTGACTACAGAGTCCAAGCAGGTGGTTTAACGATTTCACCTAGAATTGAACGGTGGTTAAATGTAATAGTGAAAAAGATAACAGATGTCATTGACCAGTTTTATCCATAACTGTGTCTACATACAGCCATTTGTGACCGGATACAGGCATTTTTTGAGGCATGTGGTTTTTATTTATTTTTACAGTGACTGAACCTTAAATATTGATGACCAAGAGATGTATCATTTGAAAATTACCGCAATTACTTTTCCTACGCCAGAGGATCGTATGTTATTGACTATTGATGTATTGGCAATACTTGAGAATGAATTTGTCTTGTTGAGGTATAGTGGCCTTGCTATTTATATATATTTTTTCTATCTTGTGTTTTGTATTTATTATTTCAACATAGATATTTCCAATTGAAGACAGTAAAGGTTGGTTTGAACTCCAGTTTTCTTATTGTATTTGTGGTTTGGCACTTACAAGTGTGACGGGTAAAGTGGGCAGCTTAAGTTGACGCACGGTTTGACACTCTGAATCCGATATAGGGTTCTCCAGTATGTAGCATGTTATGGCACTGGACTTGTCAAATTGATTCACTGGATATGAGGAATAATGGTGATATAGGCACATATAAGAATTTAATTCTGCACATAGCACATCCCTTTGGAACGTATAGTTTCTTACTGTCATTTGATGTTCAGACTTTCTTCTGTTCTTACTCACTTCTGTGGTGTTGTTAAGACCAGATGTTGGTCACACGAGGCATGATCTAAATTGAGATGCATAGATTTACCGGTAACATGAGAAGGAGACACGGTGGAGGTATTACAGAAATGTAATTGTAACATTCAGTTACGAACTGGATTGCATTAGTGATTTGACTCTGTATTTCCACTTAGGCGACGAAACACGTGTCGGCTAAGATCTGCTTATGAAGAACCAGATGGAAAGGAATAAAGAGACAAACAAGCCACTCTGAATACTTTTTACATTTGTTTCGACTTACAAAAGCTACTGCTGTCATTTTTCTGTCTTGATTTTTAACGTGTGCTGGGGATTGTTATTATTTCCTTATTTCTCTTGATACAGAGCAGGGATATAAAGATAGTACAGTTAAATTATTGTTGCATTTGGCTCAACATGGACATAAAGTTTCTCTTTCTAAATTTCAGTATTGTCGACAGGAGGTCACCTACTTGGGTCACCTACTGACGAAGGAGGGTAGGAGGTTGACCCCTGAGCATATCAGTACCATTGTTAAAATACCTGTTGCACAGACTCAGAAAGATGTGCGTGCTTTTATAGGTATCACTTCCTACTGTCGGCAGTGGATACCTAACTATTTCCTACTAATCAAACCCTTGCTTGCCTTGACAACGAAAGAAGTGCATGAGCCTTTGCCTTGGACGTCTGAATATCAGCAGTCTTTTGAGCAATTGAAAACTGCGCTTTGTTCAGCTCCAGTACTTTGCACCCCTAATTACGGCAAACCGTTTGTGTTGTACATGCATGAGATGGCTGGCTGTGCACTTTCTGTCCTCACACAAAAATTTGGAGATAAGCAACGGCCGTGTGCTTATTTCTCTGCTGTTCTTTATCCAGTCGCGAGAGCCTTCCTGAGCTGTCTAACAGCGGTCGCGGCCGTGGCCACTTCGATCAGACAATCGGCTGGACTCATACTGGATACTGATCTCACAGTCATGGTACCCCATGCTGTGGATACACTTCTGAATAAGACAAAGACACAGCTCCTCACCAGGGCACATCTTACTGGCTATGAATTGACATTGTTTGCTAAACATATCACGATCAAAAGATGTGCTACTCTGAATCCAGCCACGTTAATACCCCTCCCTTCCAAGAGTGATGAAGTCGACAAACATGACTGTGTCTTACGGACGGAAGAAGAGACTTAAGGATGGGTAGACTTGACTGACGTTCCGTTATCTGACCCACAAGGGGAACTATATGTCGATGGCTCTTGTTTTAAATTACCAGATGGCACTACAACTGCGGCTTATGCTATTACCACACTGCGTACAGTAGTAGAGACATCGCGAGTCCCTCAAGCTGCTGAGCTTGCTGCCCTTATTCGAGCCTGCGAATTGAGTGAGGGGCTGGTTGTCAATATCTATACTGACGGCCAGTATGCCTTTGGGGTAGTGCATAATTTTGGGCGACTCTGGGCTGAAAGACGGTTCCTTACTTCCCATGGCACCAGAATTCAGCATGGGCACCTTATATTGAGGCTTTTATCTGCTTTGACACTCCCCAAGAAATTAGCCATAGTGAAGTGTAGCTCCCACCGGAAGGTCACCGATGATGTGGGGAGGGGAAATGCTTTTGCAGCTCAGACAGCTAAGGAAACGGCTCGGACAAAGATGAAAAGAATGTTTGTAGCAGGTCCGGCTAGGTGGGTGCCTGAGGTTGGCATGTTCGAGGACACCCTTGAAAACATAAAAGAGATAGAAAGCAAAGCCGCAGTAGAAGAGTTAGCAGTATGGCAGGAGAGTACAGCACTATTGAACGATGAGGGGTGTTGGATTGATAAGTCAGGGAAGCAGAGATGGATGTTGCCAAATGCATATGTTCTCCCTGTGGTTACGATGGCCCATGGCCCAGCCCATATTAGTGCTAAGGGTATTTGCAAGTTGTTGGACCCTGTATGGCAGATAGACAATATCCCTAAGACAGCTGCACATTTAGTGAAGTACTGTATGGTGTGCATGATGCACAATCCTGGAAAGGGTACCCCTACACCGCCTGGTAATTTTGCACCGCCCACTTTTCCTTTTGAAGTCCTTCAAATGGACTATATTGACCTAGAGAGATGCAATAATTTGAAGCATGTTTGGTGGTTGTTTGTGCATTTAGTAAATGGGTTGAGGCTTATCCCACTAAAGACAATACAGCCATTACGACTGCAAAGGTACTCCTGAAGGAGTTCTTTCCTCGTTTCAGCTTGCCCCGATTGATTTGGAGTGATAACGGAAGTCATTTTAATGCAAAAGTGATCCAATTGATTTGTGATGGTTTACACATAAAACAAAAGTTCCATGCTGCCAATCTACAGTCAGCAGGTTTGGTTGAGAAGTACAATGCTACTCTCAAACTTAAATTGGCAAAAATTCAGGAGACCACAGGGTTAAAGTGGCCAGATGCTTTACCGTTAGCTCTTTTGTCAACAAGAATGACAGCACATTCTAGGACAGGATTGTCACTGTATGAGGTCATGTTCGGACGCCCGGCAAACGTCTGGGTTGTCCCGCGACCTCAACGGTTTTCTAATATTGAGTACCCATTGTTGATTGATTATCTTGGCCAGTTAACAGAAAGTTTGCGTTCTATTCACCAACAGGTCCGGGACACCCTGCCAGCTACACCAGAGGGGCCCGGGCACAACATTCAGCCTGGTGACTTCGTGTTGATTAAAAATGTTCTACAGAAGAAAAGTTTGGAGCCGCGTTGGAAGGGGCCAGAACAAGTCCTCCTAGCAACACGTACCGCGGTAAAGGTCGCTGGCCGTAAGAACTGGATTTATGCGACTCATTGTCTCAGGATTCCTTTGCCCCTGCCCGACGACCAGTGGGTGAGGGATGGGATTGGGGACTCTGAGTGCGAGACGGTGCCTCGGTTTGTCCCTTTCAGTGATGCCAGTTGACCTGGATGCAAATAGATAAAGAAAGTGATAACGTGCTGAATGCAGCAGTTCCTCTGGAAATACGAGCTAGCCAGGAGCCCCAGTTTGTTGACCATTTTGTGCCTGGAGTCACCAGGTACAATTTGCGCCCTTGGCTGAGGGACGGTGCACCAAAGGAGAAGAAAGATTAGTTAGGGATGACCTGTGTACGTCAGGATGTACTTTGCTATAGTAGCAACGGAGTTAGTTTAGGGTGATAAGAGTTTTGTGCACTGTTTGAACATTGGACGGGATAGATCCAAGTATCCCTTGGGGGTACAGTATTCTGATCGATGTGGGATACGAGCTTAGGACAGAGCAAGCTCCACCGCCAGTGCTCAAGAGCGCCAACGTATTGATGGACAATAGGAGCCTGTACGGACACTGGGAACTTGCATATTTTCTTGTATTTTGCCCCCGTTTCGTCATTCATTATGCATCCCTTTGGTAGAATGGTTGCTGAGGAAGAGCAGCCAGTGATTCTTGTTGCCTAGCACAATGTAGTGTGGGCCCGTAAACAAAGGTTAACATGTATTACCCTTGTGATTTTGCTGTTAAAAGGTTGTTTCTCAAGTCCGAAAGAAAAGGACGGCCCCAAGCAATGTGTTTCTAGATACACACAATAGGTTCTTTGGAGAAGGGACTGCTTGTTTCCCCACTGAATCTGTTACTAGTCTATGGACAGCATATCCAATGTCAATTGTCAATTATACCAATTATACCTATACTCGGCCCCTTGACTTCATAGAAGTGCAAGGAATATTTGGGTTTGGCTATCCAGGTCCTCGTCTATATCATAGAAAGCCACGAGGCATGGGTTACCCGGGGTGTGACAACAACACTTATTGCGACAACTTCTATATGGAAAAACAGAATATTACTCTGGTGGGTTACCAGTATAAGGAATTGACAATTCCCCGAGAAGCTGGTTATTTACCTGCTTGTTCTCCAATTATCAATTTTACTGACACTATATTGTATGTCAATTGTTCGAGGATAGTATTGCGTAAGGGCACGCACTCTTTGGTAAATACAAAGGACCCCAGTACCTTTGGGAGGAATTCCAGGTATTCTGCAGTAGATTATGATAGACTGGTGTATGCACACCCAGGGTTTTTCTTTTGGTCTAATGGGACTTATTCAAATTTCCATAATGGTACGGATGATGTGGCACTTGGGATGGAACTGCCTTTGGGTGTACCTTGCAAACATGGAAAGTATGCAAATATATTCCGAACAGACTAGATATGCAGTTGATTTCATCCTAGCTAAGAATGGTGGTGTGTGCGCGGTAGTAGGAGGAGACCAGTGTGTAGTCAGGATCACAAATATGGAAAAGAATATTACCCAACACATTTTAGACATCTTAGAAAATGTCAAAGGAATGGAGAGTGGGAACTGGAGTTGGTCTCTTTTTGGTAGCTGGGGTTGGATCCTTGAAAAGGTGATTTATTTCATTGTGATCTTGGTCTCTTGCCGTGTCCTTGTTCAATGGCTTCCCTTCTGTTGTTCTTATTGCACCACTCTTCGAACTCCTAAGAGGAAAATATCGACTAATGCTGCAATTATGGTGCAAAAGGACATCGATCACCTCATGCAGATATATAAGGGCATTTTCGAGACTTCTTCCCTCCTTACGGTCTCTCTTCCTGATGTTGACAACATGGAGTGTGTCTAAGAAGTTTACCTATAATTCTTTGTTTTATTGATTTATATGTTCTTTGCTATTACTAGAAAATGTTTAGCTCATGCTAAAAGGAGGGTCTGTTAGAATAGAAAAAGTCATGTTTGCGCATTGTTCTATGTATGTTAGCATTTGCAGCGCCATTTTCAATGTCAACGCCATTTTGAGTTATAATCAAAACTTATTCTTTGCTATTTCCCAGAAAAGGCCTCTGTTGAGTTGTGTTTCTCCAAGGCTAAGTTTTGCTTCCCTAATTAATACACTGTTCTTATTAGTGCATACCTTTCCCTTTAGAAAGAGGCCTTCTCCCACTTGTCTAGTGGCGGGCACGGGCAGAACGACCTTGAGTAGTATATAGTGTGTGCCCGGCCTCAGAATCGAAACTTATCCTCTATACTTCATTGTTAGCTGCATCTGCTTGGAAAATTCCATTGTGGGCGTGCCTTCATTGGTTCTGAAATGTACATAATATATCTTTATGCTTGCTGATGTCAGTCACTCTGCAGCACTCCTAAACAACTGAGCAGACTGGGCTCCACTCCGAGTGTACCTGAATAAACAGATATTGGTTTGTATTCTCTACTGTCTGACCAACTCTTCATTTTGTATGGAAGGCTGAGAGGTGGTCGTGAGTGACCCTGGTGACCCTAGTAGGGCCACTTCCTTCACCCCAATTGTTTTTTCCACTCTTAACAATCAAGAGTCAGTAATCCAGGGGGGCAGCAATCATCCACCAGGTCCTACACAGTTAGGGTTACACCCTGGAGGGGATGAGACGGATAGATGCGACCCTGATAAGGAACCAAGAGATTGCTTTTTCTCGCTCTCAGAAGGGGCTGAATGGTCTGCTGATGGTTCTGCTACCTCCTTGGAGTTTAGCGAACCCGACAACGATAGTGATCCTGAGGAGGGTAAAGGGGATCGGGCCCTGACAGCCCATAAGTTGGGTAGAAAGTAAGCCAGCGCATCTCAGGGGGCAGGGATCTCACTTGGGACTATACACCCACTGAGCACCTTACTGGCTCCCCTCCAGGGACTATACAGGGTGCCCGGAGCCCCAGATCCCCCCACACAGGATGCCATCTATCAGGCAATTTTAATGCACTGGGAAGAGACGTGCCAAGACAGTCGCAAAGCCTAGTCTGCACTACAGAAGGTACAAGGGGTGGTCAGGAAGCTTACCAAGGCATGTAACTCCATTGGGGAATGTATGACAGACCTCGAAGCAAGAATCGTCTCGACAGAGACAGAATTGGTGGCTACTCGAGCTCAAACAGAGGCACACAAGGCTCAGTTAATTGACATACAGTAAAAACTTGAGGATCATGAGAATCGCCAGAGGTGCAACAATTTACGCCTGCTTGGGGTCCCCGAAGGAGTTGGTGGCACTATTACGTGCTGCTCTCCTGGAACTAACAGGCTGGAACTGGACGCAAGAAGTCCAGCGGGCCCAAAGGGTACCCTTCACTTTGAGACAACCACTTACAGACGATGCCAAGTCACAGGGCATTCTTGTGTATTTCGGGAACTTTCTTTTAAGGCAGGCAATTTTTGAGAAAGCTAGGCCGGAGCAAAGAGATCTAGTGGGGGTGTCTCATTTTTGATGTGACCAGATTTCTGCCACACTACTGTTGAGAGATGCTGGCGGCTGCGGCAGATGATAAAACCTTTTCAAGACAAAAATGCACAGTCTTACCTAGTTAACCCAGCTCATTTAAAAGTGGTCAGGGGGGGCTAACTCGATTTTTTGTGTCAGAGATTAAGGCGAAAGAGTTCCTTGATGGTCTAAAACCATGAGAAAAAGTTAAGATTTTTCTACTTTGTTGGTCCTTCTTGTTTGTTTTTTTTTTTATTTTGAACCAGCCTTTTCTCTTTTTCTTCTCATGTCAGGTAGAAACGATAGCTCAACTGCACAATTCACGGGTCATGCGTGCTGCACCCATCTCGCACAGACTGCATTACAGTCTGATTGCTTCACAAGGTTGAGGGGGAATGGGCGGGGTGGGGGGCGGGGTCAAAGGGTTTCTTTAGGGGAGGGGAGAGGGGCACAGGTGGGGAGTAGGGGTAGGTGGGGGAGTGAAACAAAAATCTTTCCCGGAGATGGAATTGATAGAATGCCGATTAGCACAGAATGGTCTTACTTTCCATTTAATAAAGTTGCAGTTAGGAACACCAAGTTGTTATAGACATGGTCCAAATGGGTAAAATAAGTATCTGTTCAATAAACGTGGGTGGGCTGAATGATAGATTCAAGCGATTAAGGGTGGCCAAGTTTGTGAGGGGGAATAATCCTGACATTGTGTGTCAACAGGAAACACATATTCCTTGGGACAAAAGGGGAATGATTACTATAAGGGTGTATAATCTGCTGACCTGTACCTCTCAGAGCTCTAATATCGAGTCAGGACTTACAGTGTGCGCAATATATGGGTAGAATCTGGATTACTCAAACATGTTTGAGGATCTTGAGGAGGATTTAGCAACCTGCCCACACCCCTTGGTTATCTGCAGGGACTTTAATATTCATCAAACAGTTGAGACCCAGCGAGCCCGGCAGTACCAGGGGAAAAAGCCTAAAGTATATAGGGCATTGCACTCCCTCATGGACAGCCATGGGTTGACTGATATATGGAATATCAAGCACCTGAATAATCCAGGTTATACCTATTATTCACATCCTCATAAAAAGCATGTTAGACTTGATTATTTTTTAATAACAACTGGCCTTATTAGTAAGGCTGACATCAGGAAGCTACCAAGGGTGGTCTCAGACCATAACTCGCTGATTCTGGAGGTAGAGGCCCAGGCGGCTAGCAAACGCCGTCATAAGTGGACATTCGATAGGAAACTCCTGGTGAATACCGCCTATGTTGCACATATTAAGAAATGGACGCAGGAGTTTCTGGACACTAACAGATATAGCACCTCAAGGGTTATTGTTAGACCTGGTATCATTGGCGTGAGTCTCCCTTCCATTTTTTTACTGATTGCCTCCTCTGTTTTGATATGTTTTTGCTGGTTTTATGCTTTGGGCACTGTGCCACTGCTATTCAGTGCCACAGTGCAAGATGCTCCCTATGTTAAATTGATGTAGTGATTAGTGACTCCATGATTGGGTTATTTGATTTACTTGTCAGACCCTAGTATAGTGCACCAGGTGTGCCCAGGGCTTGTAAATCAAATGCTGCTGAGTGGGCTTGCAGCACTGGTTGTGCCACCCACAGAAGCAGCTTGTAAAGTGTGTCTCAGGCCTGCCATTGCAGAGCCTATGTGCAGTCTGGGACTGCCATGTCGACTTGGCAAGTGCACCCACTTGCCAGTCCCTAAACCTTCCCTTATCTTCATATCAGACACCCCTAAGGTAGGCCCAAGGGCAGGAGTGCATTGTAAGTATAAGGTAGGACATGCCCTGGTGTGTGTGGCATGTCCTAATAGTGAATTACAGCCATTTTCGTTTTTCACTATTGCAAGGCTACCTGTTCCCCATAGGCCAGAATGGGCAGTTTGATTATTACATCTTATAATCCTAACTGACCCAGGGAACATGGTAGAAAAACGAATTTAGTATGCCTGAACTCAGAATGATAAAATACATCTTTTAGTGAAGTTGGTTTTAACATTCTGTGTTTGAAAATACCACTTTTAGAAAGTAGGTATTTTCTTGCCTAAACCATCCAAACCTGCCTCTGCTAGGTTGTGTATTGTGTGTCTGGCTTTGTGAGTGACAGGGGCTGGGGGTGGCTCCAGGAGACAGGGTGAGTCAGCACAGGGCTGATTAGAGAGATCTGCATCCAAGTGGTGGGAGGAGTAAGCACCTGGGTCTGAATAGGGCTGTGCCTGCCTTCCACAATGCTGACTCCGCCTCCTGCTGGGCGACTGAGCACCCTGCCCCACATTCTGAAAGGAAAGAAGGAGTCCTGTAAACAAAGTGCTCCAGGACTGACCAGAACTGGTTTTGGACTAGGCACAGGCCTCTCTGCCTTCAGAGAACAAAGAGAAAAGGTGTATAAAAGGGGACCCAGACCCCTGGGAAATTAGATCACTTCTGGAACAACAAGACGACCCTTTTGCCAAGGAGAAGAACCAAGGAAGCTGCAGGAGTTGGACTGCCCCTCTGCCAAGTGTGCTGTTTGCTGGGTTGGCCTGCAGTGGTTTCTTCATTGCCAAGGAAAGGAGAAGGAACTTTTAAAGAACTTTCATCATCTTGCAGAATATTACTACAAGGGCTTGAATTTGTGCTTGCCTCCTGCTGAAGTCTCAGGGCCAAAAGACTTCACCACCAGCTCCCTCCTGAATTCCCTTGCTGGGGATTCTGTCTGCTGAGACCTGCGTGTCGCTGGGAGCTGGAAGCGCGACGCAGCGAGAAGAAGCGTGTCGCCCTCGTAGCTGTTGCCGTCGCATCGCCGGAGAAGCGTGTCGCCGCCGCAGAGGCTGCCGCCGCATCACCAGAGAAGCGTGTCTTCATCAACAGCCGCTGAGTGTCGCATCACCGGAGAAGCGTGTCGCCACCGCAAGGGTCGCCGTCGCATCACCGGAAAAGCGTGTCGCAGGGCCTGTCGCGGCTCCAAAGGTACAGAGTTCGCCGCACGGCCTTCGGCGTGCACGCATCGTCCTCACATCGTCGCATCAAGGGCGCCATCTTATCGCATCACACCCTGAGTGTCGCATCGTGGCGCCATCTTGCGCATCGCAACCGGAACGCAGCACGAGAATCAACGCATCTACTCCCCTCCGGTAAGGAACGGACGCGTCCCCTACTCTGCGCATGCATTGAGGCGTGACGGATCGCATCCCCCGAAGTACGGAAACCGATACATCTCCTTCCCTGCGAGCCTTTTGTTTATTTTGCGTTACGCATCCAGGTACTGTTTGTGAGAACTGTGTCGCATTTATCATCAACTTGAACTAAGTAACTTCACCATCTTTTAAGAGTATTTTGAGTACAGTATTGTCGATTTTTGTCGTTTGTGGTCTTGTGATAAGTCTATATAAAGAATACTTATTTTTATAAAACCTGTGTGGTGTCCATCTGTAGTGTTTTCACTGTATTACTGTATGTGTTCACAAATGCTTAACACACTGCCTCTTAGATAAGCCTGCCTGCTCGTGCCAAGCTACCAAGGGGGTGAGCAGGGGTTATCCAGGTGTGTAATCCCCTTTCCCTGACTTAGAAGCAAGGGTCCCTATTTGGACAAAGGCACCTACCTCTGCCAACTAGAGACCCCCAGTTCTAACAGTTATGGTGTGGGACGCCCTCAAGGCCAGCCTGAGGGGGGAAACCATTAGCTTTGTTGCACATGCACAGAGACACCGCTTGGCCGTGAACGAATGGCTACTACGAGAGCTGGCTGAGGCTGAGGAAGAACATGTGAAACGGATTGTGCAGGGGGGAGGGGTGGTACAAACTCAGTTTAAGATTATGTCTTTAAAAACTAAAATTAATAGCTGGCTTACCCAAATATTGTCCGGAGAATTTCAGACACACTAAAATTAATTATATGAGTATGGAGAGACAGTTGGGAGAAGGCTAGGCGCTTCTTACACGGCAGAAAATAGCCAGAAGCTTGATAACATCAATAAAAAAGGATGAACAAATGTATACAGAGACATACTCCATGTGTTTCAAGAGTATTATCAGCAACTATATAGGGAAGACTGCGGGCGCCCCTGGATATTTCTCTAGTAGTGTCAGAGGCAGAACTAGGGGCTATTCTTGACCAATCCAGTAGGAGTGAGTTAGAAGCAGATATCACTCTTGAAGAGGTTCTAGCTGCTCTGCATAATCTGCCCTCAGGGAATGCAGCAGGCCCGGATAAAATCCCTCTAGAAGTATACAAGGTGCTTCAAGCCCAGCTAGCCCCCATATTATTGGACCTGTTTTTGGGGATACAACACAATGGCTTCCCACCAGAGTCCTGGCAAGGCACGGATATTATTATATTCCCGAAAAAGGGTAAAACTCCAGAAAATCAAGCCTCATATTGGCCGATCTCTCCGATACAAAGATCTATTCCAAAATATTGGCCGGTCGGCTGGGGAGAGTCATAGGTCATCTGGTCTCACCCTGACAGCACAGCTTTATTCCTGGCAGGGGAACAACGGACCATATAAGGCGGGCCATAACTTTATTTGACATCACTGCCGAGACAGGGGGCAGATGGCCATGATCCTCCGAGACACAGAGAAGGCTTTCGATCGGGTGAAGTGCAGATTTTTATGGGGGACGCTCGAGTTAAAGCGTTTTGGTCCCTGGATAATCCCCACCATAAAAGCTATGTATTATAATCCATGGGCATGGCTGCAGCTAATGGGGGAGGAATCTGAAAATATAGTCGTGTCAAGGGGGACTAGGCTGGGGTGTCCCTGCTCTCCTATTCTGTTTGCACTCTATAAATCCGATGATAGATAAGATCTTAAACAATCAAGAGATTAGCCGGATTATTAGCAATGGGTTTGAGACCAAGGTGTTAGAGTATGCTGACAATATTGCCATTGTTACCACCAACCCCGCTGGAGCAATCCGGGAAGTGGCAACTATTGCTGAAAGGTTTGGGCCAGCTTCTGGATATTTCCTAAATGAAGGAAAAACACAAGTCATCTGTACTGAAAACCTAGCCTTCAATGATTCTCGGTATGTAGATACAGCTGTGTAGCTGGGAATCCGAATTAGCCAAAAGGTAGATACTATAGTTAAGATTAACTTTGGTCCACTGGTAAACACTATATCTACAGACCTGAAACATATAAATGGGCTACATTTAACTGTTATTGGCAAGAGTAATGTCCTAAAGATGACAATGCGTCCCAAGGTTCTATATCTCTTTCGGTCAATCCGGGTAGCAATAGATGTATCAATTTTAAGAACATTGGAATCCATCTTCGTTAACTTTAAATGGCAATACGGGACGGTGAGGTGGTCTTTAAAATATTTCTCTCTTCCACAGGGTCGCGGGGGGCTGTCCGTACCAAACATTACATTTTATTATTGGGCTGTACTTCTGCAGCAAATGCATATTTTATTCACTAGTGGTAGCGATGAACAGACAAATCAGGGAAGTCAGTGGGCCCCCGTCAATATATGAACTTGCTCTTGGGAAAAATGCTATGAGCTGCTGCTGAATATGGAACAAAGCTTGTAGGGTTACGAGGATCCCTAAGGTTTCCCGATACACACCCTTGTGGCGATCCTCCTTTATTCAGCCCCTTTTCTATGATGGTATGGGAAGATGGTGGGAACTGCAGGGGTTGACAATGATAGGAGATCTCTACTCATCAGACGAGTTCTGTCCTTTTACCCATCTGCAACAAGGGTTTGGAATGCCCGATAACCACTATTTCAAATATGTACAAATTAGGGAATTTCTTACCACCTCCAGGCCGGCTATGGGGCTTATTTACAAGCCTCTTGCGCCGCCCGTTCGTCACTTTTCCCATGTTGAAGATGACGCAAAAGTGGCACAAGGGGCTTGTAAATAAGCCCCTATATTTTTAGATAAAATACCTATAGTGCAGACAATTGTTCGGGCCGATTGCAGAATAAAGAACATCTATGGGGTTTTGCTAGACAGTTTGCTGGATGATTTGGAGAAAACGGAGGCAAATTGGGCAAGGAAACTAGGCAACCCCGATGCTGATCTAGATATGGCACTGGCACTAACTGCAAAAACTCTCTCATTAACAAGTCTGAAGGCGCAGCATTACAAAACGCTTTTTGATTTGTATTTTACCCGCTCCAAGTTGTTTAGTTGGGGTAAAAGACCTGATGACAAATGCCCAAGGTGTGGAAAAGGCCCAGCTACACTAGTGCATATGTTTTATTACTGTGCTAGATTACTCCCTTTTAAAAACGTGCAGGTGCATTTCTGGGAAGGGCTGCTTGGGCGCAGGATTTATCTGAGCTCCACGTTGATCATGCTGGGCCATGATAGCAGCAGCGGACTGGACGCTGACCAGACGTATTTTGTATTTGTCTGTGTAGCTGTAGTCAGGATATTTATTGCTGCAAGATGAAAGGACTCAGAGACCCCCACGTTTCAGATATTGCTAACTCGGTTGTTGGGGATTTACAACCAAGAGGCAGCTCTATTTGCATGTTGGGGTAGGCAGGCCAGGAAGCTGGGGGAAAAATCTGGTGCCCTATTATGAACTGGAAGAACAATACCGATAGCCTAGTTAATCAATTAGCTGACTGTCTGTAATTGTTTTAGAATTAATATATGAAGATGAACTGCTTTATTATGGTGTTCTTATCGCACCTGTACAAATGACGTTTTTTTTAAAACTTTTATGAACTTTTATATTTTAATGCTATTCACCTTTGAATCATTTGAATATGGATTTCTCTGGGTAATGAATAAATAAAATAAAAATAAAAAAGGAAGTAGAGGGCTGTTGGGGGCGTCCAGAAATGTAGGCCCTGCTTATGAGTAGTGTGGAATCAACAATACTGCATGTATCGTAAAATAGCATGTGAAATCTACCCACACAATTACATGTTGTTTACTGAATGTGGAAAATAGCATTTGCAGTAAATATCATTTCCATTTAATCACAAGTAGTGACTTCCACATGCGATATTTATGATTTTTCACGTGTTAATTAAAATGCTGTTCCGATTGAAGTGTATTTATTTATAATAGACAAATAAGGAAGCGTAATGCGAATGATGCTAACTTAAAAACAAATGCCATTTGGAAAAAACACAGATACTGGCATGATTAAATACAAGAGCAATTTAGAAAATGCATTTCACATAGAGTAGCCAATTCAATTAAGCTACATATATTAAATAGAATAATATTTTTTATATTTTATAATTTTTTAAAAGACTCGATGGTATGCTCTTAATTTTTATTTTAAATGTTTATGTTAATCCTTTCTATTTTTTGCAAAAACATCAAAAATTGAGTACATTGTTAAACTTGTGGTAACAGGGATATATTTTCATAACAATAAAGTCAAAACAAAAATGTGTTTTTACTCAGCCTATAATGGAAATGTTTTTTTTCAGAAATATTATTTCCCTGAATAATTTTAAGATGATATCAGTCATAAGTCTTAATTCCAAAATTAAACAAATTCATTCATGGCCAATGTTAATTTTGATGAGCAGGCTGTATGTGTTGTCTGTCTCTGTCCTCTGTGTGAAGATGATTGAGAGGAATGAAGAGTGACATAGGGTAGATGGAGTGGAGCTTTTCCTACCAAATGATGTCCTTTGTGAAAATATCAGCGGCAGCTCCTCCATAGGAGCGTGGGGACGTTGCCCACTGCTTCTCGACAGTGCGAGAAGCAGAAACATAAAATGGTAAAACTACCATTTTATGTTTCTGCTTCTCGCACTGCGTGAAGCAAGTGCCTGGAGTGCCTAGTTGGGGGCGGGCGGGTGGGCGGTCCTGCTCGAGGGCAGGGGGGGAGTGGCTTGCCCACTGTTGTGGGTACTGACTGTTTGGTCGGCCCTAGGGCCGACCAACCCAGTCATGCGCACTGTCCCTTTTTCTCTATGTAGGCTGCTGCATGCAGCCTACATAGAGAAAATGGCCCGGCTGGGGCGCATTCCGCTGCGGCTCACCAATCACAACGCTGCCATTGCAGCATTGTGATTGGCTTAGGGGAGGGGAGGAAGGCTGCCTGCTTCTTGTTCCTGCGGAGGCAGGAAAGCAGGAGCTGGAGCTCAGAAGAAAACGCGGGACCCGGGAAAGGTAAGTTAAGTTTTATTTAATTGTTTTTTTGACCACTCACCCTTTCATCCGAGCCCCCCTATAACATCCCGATAGCCGCGGATAATGATGCCAGAGGCCCTTTTCTGGTGGCGGAGTGTAGCCTCTCCTGCAGGTGCCCCGTTGTCGCTTGCGGGAGCTTCGTGGCACTGTCCCTGCATCGCAGAGACAGGTGAGGATACGGCATCCTGAATTATAAGCCAGTGGCCTTGATTGTGCGTGGTGGTAGGGCGGGGCCGGTTCCGGGGGCAGGTTGGGCCTAGGCCGGCCCGTGAAGCCAGTTGCCTGCCCCGGTGGGTGCCACGCTGCGAGGGTGTCCTGGTATGTACGAGACTTGACGCGTGTTCTACTGCGAGGCTCGAGAGTCGGTTCAGGCACAGGCCTCGCGGCGGAGACACCTGGGGCCCACTCGCAGATTAAACCATGGCCACCAAACATGTGAGCGGCAGTCCTCGCTGGCCCCCCTGCAGTTTGCACCACACACAGCCCTGGTGGTGCTGGCACTAGTGAGGGCCTGTTCGAAATAGCTGGCTGCATATGTCCGTGCTCTGTGGAGGCATATTGCTGCCAGTACGCAGTGGGGATCCGCCATGTGAGGCCCAGGCACGAAGTCACAGTTAACCTGTGTCCCTTCCATTGGTGTGATTGCTACAGGGCACAGGGGTCGTGTCGGGCCCAGGCCCTGCGGTACTTGTTGGCCTGACTGGGAGATATGAACTGTTTGCATGGATGTGGTGCCGCATTGTTGCCTCACATAAGTTGCCCTTCGTAACCGCCTCATTCTGAGCATGTGGGCCACTGTGGCCAGATGGTTGTTCTTGCGGACACTGGTGCTTACACAGCAATTGTGCACAGCTGCGATGGAGCGTGGCACAGTGGTAGTGTCCGGGGGTCAATCGGGCCCAATCCACACTGTATTAATGATTTCACAACCAGCACTGGATCAGGCGGATTCAGCCTCTCTCTGACTGTCACACCCCTTCCTTACTGCATCCCTCTATTCGCCCCACAACCTCATCCATCGACCCATAGCCTACACATCCATTCATTCACCCATCAGCATATTTGCCCATTCAGCCATCCATCATCCTCAAACACATTTATTCACTCCCCCACCCATCCATCCACATCACCAATTATCCATCCATACATACATACATACCTGCATGCATGCATCCACCCATCCACAACTGGGAAATTACTGATTTCTGAACAATGAATGTATAAAACATTAAGGTGATCCATGTCAAGTGAGATAGTTTTTGTTTATGTTTCACATGTTTTACTTAATCTTGCATTCCTTAAGAGTGCCCACTATTTCCAGGATGCTGTATTTCTGTATTTTGTTGTGTAGCATATTTCTTGTACAGTGCATACTTTGAACTGAGTCGCGTTCAGGCATTTTTAACGCCCACCATTGAGAGCTTTAGAGCAAAGGCTGAAGGCTGTGTCAATTTCTCACAGTGCCTGTCAGTGGGTCAAAAAGGTGTTCAGAAAACATGGCCATCCAACCCCTGGCCTCTCTGCTGAACAATCAAAGCAAAGGTCACTTATTTAAGTTGCGATTGTGATTCTGTGCAACTGTGTGTGAAGGTGGTACACAGTTGCCAAAATATTGAGAAGGCAATTGTAAAGGAAAATACAGTGCTTACAGGTTAGTCAGTGCGTTGTGTTTTTGGGGGTTGTAAAGTGAAGTTCTCTGATAATACTAAACAAGCGGCTACCTACGTCATTATCATATGAAATCTCTACTATTGATGTCATAACACTTTCGCAAGTGCTTTATCAACCTTCCTGCTTCCTCAAATTTGCTTGAAAATGCTCCATTTATCCACTCTTTTTTCAAAATTTTCCCGGGGGTACAACCCCCCGAACCGCCCGTAGGTTGTTCGGGCTCGCTCGCTACACTTGCTCGCCTCAGTGCAGTACCACGATAACTTTCCGCCTCACCACTTTCAAATGTCACCAGCCGCCACTGGAAAATATAATTTCTTGAGTCTAGAGTAGCTGATCCAGGGCTTTTAGGACTGACCTAGTAGAAGTGTGTCCTTCTACCATCCAATGGATGAGAGTAAAGATTGCTGATGTCATGAAATTCATGCCACGAGAATTGGCTCTTAGAAAATACTGACTGCTTCATATGGTGTATCTGTTCTCTAACTGTGTCTAAAATATCGGGAATAGCTGAATGTGATTCCACATGCTTACTAAATGTGTCTAGTAATTCTGCGTGTCCTGCTCTAGCTTTACTATGCGCCCACTACAACACATAATACTGATTTTGTTTTATTCATTTTATTGACACATAACAATGCACATTTTCATTTTTTTTTTATTAAAAAAAAAGCCAAGGTTTGCAAATGCTGTCATAACAACCTACAGGTAAAATGATCATAATATTATGATATGTATCTTTGAAATCTGGATATTTTTCATTTCAAATGAAACATGAATTATATTAAGTAAACAGCATGGTTGATGAACTATATAAGATTTCTTTCATACACACATGTACGTAGTATTCAATCTGTTCTCCTTTCGAAAGAGTGATTTTTTTCCTTAGACCCGTGGGTCTATGTAATGTCCATCGTATTTCCAGTGGTGGGATATTGAATCTACACGTGTATGAAAGAAATCGTATCATGATCCATGTTGTGAAAGAAAACCCGCATAATGTGATTACATAACGTTTTGTCAAGCCAGCACATGCTTGTAATTTTCTGAATGTTATTCGGCCTGTGGTCAAGTTTATATATGCCTGGAGCAGCAAATTGAAATGTTTAGTCATTTATGCAACATTGTAATATAGTCCTGTGGATTAGCATGATATGATACACTGTAACCATAGCTACCTTTATCTGGATCATTGTTGTATAGCGTGTCGATTGTTTTTTAATATTTGCAAAATTGTAATAAGGTCCTGTGGAGTAGCATGATATGATACATTGTAACCTTTGCTTCTTATGTTGGAGTTCATTGTTGCATAGACCACCTGCCGATGCCCGCCATCTTTGTATATGGAACATCACTTACAGTCTAAGGGGCTTATTTATGAGCCCTTGCGTCACTTTTACGCTGCCGGTGCGTCACTTTTGTGACGCACCAGCAGTGTAAAAATGCGCCATGGTGTGTCATATTTACAAAGTGACGCATCTAGGTAGATGCGTCACTTTGTAAACCCCTGCGCCACATTATACCTGCGCCAGGTATAATGTATGCAGGGGGGGCGTTCCGACGCAAGAAAGGGTCGTAGAAGTGACGCTGTGAAATCTAAAAGATTTCACTGCGCCATTTCTTTGACCCTAATGCGTCAATATCTTATGCCTGCCTCATGGCAGACGTAAGACTGATGCAGGCCCTTTCACATGGGGCTTGCCCCATGTGAAAGGACACATTGCTGGAGTTGCGTCACTTTTGTGACACACTCCAGCAATGCGTCATTTTTGCGCCTACAGATACGTCAGAAATACTGTAAATATGACGCATCATTGGTGTCGCAAGGAGGGCGCAATGAAAAGTGACGCATCGCTGTTTTCACGCAGCGATGCGTCACTTTTCATAAATGAGGCCCTAAGCATTCATGCACACGTGGCATGCCGCATCATCTTTATCTAGTGGGATTTGTGTGCCGCATTCATATTAGTCCTTGAGCGGGTTGAGATTAAATAGCTGTTTCATGAAAGACTTGGGGGCATATTAACAACGGCCAGCGATAATTATCGCTGGCCGTGCGTAGCGATAATTATATTATCGCTGGCTATCTCTGGCATTTATCGCCCTGGTAGCGCTTTATTAACAACGCGTTACTCCAGGGCGATAAAAATACCAGAGATAGCGATGTTATCGCCCTTTTGCAGGGAACATCGCTGGTTTTCCAGCGTTGTTCCCTGCAAAAGCGGCGATAACCTGCTGATACGACCCACAGGGTCGTATCAGCAGAATCCACCTCCTATGGCTAACATAGGTAAGTCGGGATTATAGCAGACGTTAGATTTTGGCGAAAACGGCCGTTTTCGCCAAAATCTAACGTCTGCTATAATCCTAGTGGAGCTGCCTTGTAAATATCGCGATGTGCACATCGGCGATATTTACAACGTAGCCCATCTGGGGTACGCCCAGTAACGCCCACTTTGCATCTCATTAGAGATGCAAGGATGGGCGTTGGGGGAAAGGGCGATAGTGCAGGGATTCACGCGATAGCGTGACCTTGCTGATTAGGCGATAGAATTATCGCCGCTTTCCGTCCGAAAACGGACGCTAAAGCGGCGATAATTGTCTATCGCCTCGTTGTTGATATGCCCCTTGATTATTTAGCAAGTAACCTACCGATTCATTTATTTGGCCATTGGCATATATTCGGCATCCCACATCAGTCACTCTCCACTGAGGACTGCCATCAAAACGAGCGCTGTAGCTATTTATCTTTGACTCAGGAGTTTTCCGAGCATCATAGTGATTGTACTTTTACAATTATCGGAGCCGAGAATTTTTGGCCTGCTCCTGTACAAATTGGGCAGATTATTTTGGCATTAGGATGTGAGTTTCATAAAGTTAAGGAGGAAGCATGTAACCCACCCTTCTCTGTATATGGCAATTGATGTACATTTGGCTTTTGCACGAGTCACTCTCTACTGAGGACCACCTTGAGATGAGCATCTTAACGGCCCCCCTTAGACCCAGGAGGCTTCTGGGCAACACAGTTACTTGAATTGATGAACACCTTTTTTAAGGCATAATGCAACTCGAGGTGAGTCATACATTAATCTATACGTCGACGATTTACATAGTTAGCCTGTACTGAATGAAAAGTCCGGTGGACAATAGAGGATATATAATTTTCAACCATGTACAATCGGGACTCATAATTCAAATTATATTCAACAGGCGTTTTTTGAGTCAATATGTTATATTTATTCTGTAAAGCCATTTTTTGTCTTGTTTTTATCTGTGCAAATTAAATCACTTTTTCTCAACTGATGCACTGCACAAGCACTTTTCACTTTATCCTTCCCCACCTGTATCATCACTATGCTCTCCCCATTTTTTGTGCTCGAGCTCAAAGTCTGCCCCTCTGCCTCTCCAGCACCTGTTTTTTCTCAGCAGCTAGCCTTCCTGCAGCATTCTCCCTGCCTGCCCCTCTCCCTGTCCATCCACTCCAGAGGCCCAGCAGGCCAGCTAACTAGACGCCTCCTAATCCGGGTTCAGAGCAAACCACAGCACAGAGACAGCTTTAGTCGCAGCAATGGGTGACTGACATCAGACTGCTGCTAGACCACGAGAAACAGCATCCCTCATCCTCCTTGACCTCGCAGTGGCCTTTACCATCGTATCCCACCACACTCTGATCAACAGACTCCACCAGATTGGAATCCAAGTAGCAGCTCTCAAGTGGTTCGCATCCTACCTCACAGGAAGGACCTCGGAAGATCAACCCTCCCTACTCCTCGCTCCCTAAGAACATCACCTGCGGTGTATCTCAAGGCTTATCCTTCAACCCAACCCTTTTCAACGTATACATGACACCCTTGGCCAACATTGTCAGGAGCCACAGACTCAACATCATCTCCTATGCAGATGACACTCAACTTATCCTCCCCCTGGCTAACAACTCAACGACCATCAAAGACAGGTTCCAAAGATGCATGAAAGATGTGGCCGTCTGGATGAACAACAACTGTCTCAAACTCAACATAGACAAGACAGAAGTACTCATCTTTAGGAAAGGCAGGTACACCCTCTGAAACAACGAATGGTGGCCACCCAAGCTGGGCCCAACCCCCAAACCCCACGAACATGCCCACAACCTTGGCATCTCCCTTGACAGCCAGTTATCCGTGAAGAAGCAGGTCAGCGCCATCTCCTCCACTTGCTTCCCCACCTTCCAAATGTTTAGGAAGATCTTCTGATGGCTCCCACCCAGCACCAGGCGAACTGTCACTCAAGCTCTCATCACCAGCTGACTCGACTATGGCAACTCCCTCTAAATAGTAGTCACCGCCCAACTTATGAGCAAACTCCAGACCATCCATATCACAGCAGCCAGACTCATCCCCGACCTCCCCAGACAGACTCACATCACCCCTCACCTCAGGAAGCTACATAGGCTACCAGTCGGGAAGAGATGCCAGTTCAAGCTGCTCACCCATGCTTACAAGACACTGAACAACAAAGGACTGGCGTCCCTCAACAAATGAGTGAATTTCCACCAACCGACCAGGGCACTCTTTTGAGGATCCCTTTCCCTATCAGCCACCCGATGCATCTGCTGGACTAACAGCGGAGGTCATTCTTTATCCTACCTGGTGGCTAAGACCTGGAACACCCTACCCCTGCACCTCTTAGCCTCACCATCACTTCAGCTGTTCAGGGAGGACCTCAAGACCTGGATGCTCAACCAAAAGGAACAGGCAGCGTGATCCCACAGCATGATCCGACAGTGCCTCGAGAACATCACAGGTGAAGAAGCCGCACTCTACAAATCCTGATTGATTGAAAAGCAGCCTTTATGAATGTTTCATGTGATTCTGATTTGAAATATTTGAATATATCAAAGAAAAGTAAAACAAGACCTATGTTGTATTGTCTCATTTAATGTTCATTTTAAAAGAGATTCACACCTTATGTATACAATGATTAAAGTGATTGTTTATACAGAAATGTATTTTTCACTCCAACAGAACCTATTGTTCTTATATGCAGACCCACTAGTAGCATTCAATTTACATACCATGGGCATGTGTAGTGCCACTTTACTAAGGACTTATAGGTAATTTAATATGCCATTTGGGTATAAGTGAATTCTACCATGTTTTAAGGAGAGATCACAAGCACTGTAGCACTGGTTTGTAGGGGGAAAGTGAACAGAGTCCTACATCCAACAAAACAAATTCAGCAAAAAGTAGGAGGAGGAAGGCAAATAGTTTGGGGATGACCCTGCAAAAGGGCCAGGTCCAACATTACTTTAACAAAATAGGTCTAGAAACTAAAAATATACAATTGTAGGTTTTATTCTTAATATTTTCTCAATTATTTCAACTATATATAATTCATCAAAAGCAACAAAAAAACAGGTTAAATTTCATGTTATTTTCTTTGTACAATTTCAATACAACAATCCATAAAACAACAAAAACTGATACAAATGTGCTGGAAAACCAGCGATGTTCCGTGGAAAACACCGCTATCGCTGGAAAATTATCGCCATTGCGCTATACGTTGTTGATACAGCGATAGCATGGCGATAATTGCCAGCGATAGACGGCGATAAAAAAGTTCTCGCTAAGAGCGGCCAGCGAATATTATCGCTGCCGCTTGCTGATATGCGCCCACATACCCTAAAAGATGTATTTTTAAATTGTGAGTAAGATGTATTTTTAAATTGTGAGTTCAGAGACACACTAAACTCCAATTTTCTATCAGCTCTTAATTGGAAGATTCAGTTATAAGATGCTACAAGGCAGCTCCAATGCTAACCTATTGGAGAGATAGGTCTTGCTGTAGTGAAAAATGAAATTAGCCATATTTCACTACCAGAACATGTAAAATATCACAGTACACATCCTGCCTTTTAAATACACTGCGTCCTGCCTTTGGGTTACCTAGAGCCTACAATAGGGGTGCCTTACATGTAATAAAAGGGAAGGTTTGGGTCTGGCAAGTAGGTGTACTTGCCAGGTTGACATGGCAGTTAAAAACTGCACACACAGGCTCTGTAGTGGCTGGCCTGAGAAACATTTGAAGGGCTACTTATGTGGGAGGCACAATCAATGCTGCAGACCCACTAGTAGCATTTGATTTACAGGCCCTGGGCACGTGTAGTTATGTTATGTTATGTTAACACATTTATAAAGCTCATGGTTACTCCATTCGGAGTTTCTCTGCGCTAAGATGCCACACCATAAAGTAAACTGAGATACAGTGATAGAAAGACCCTGATTAAGGTTGTCTAAAAAGCCAGGTTTTAAGCTTCTTGCGAAAGACCATTTCAGATAGTTCCTATCTCAGATCAACAGGAAGAGTATTCCAAAGCTTACCTGCCAGGTAGCTAAAAGACTGGCCTCCCATTCACGCTCTAGTCACCTTGGGGAGCACCGCGAGTGCGTCACCTGAAGTCATAAAGCAGTGGCTAGGGTGGTAGGGTTTGATCAAGAAGCACAAGTAACGGAGACCCTTCTGATTCAGGACTTTGTGGCAGAAGCATAGTGCTTTAAACAAGACTTTTCTCCTCATTGGAAGACAGTGGCGTTTGCTAAGGGCTGTGCCTATAAAGGAGCATCCATGCCGCAGCATTTTGTACTCTTTAAAGCGTTCCTAATCTACCTTGGGTGACCCCAAAATAAAGGACGTTACAGCAGTCCAATCTGGACACCAGGAGTGCTTGGACTACTGTCTTTCTGGCCATGTCAGGGATAAAACTCAGGATCCTACGTAGCAACTTTAAGATGCCAAAGCATAGTTGCCAATCTGGCAGTCAAAAGAGAGGGTGTTGTCAAACCATATTCCATGGTTTTTAACCTTCAGCTTAGGAGTTGGAGTTGGTCCAAAAATATGTGGCCACCAATCAGTGGTTCAGATTCAGGGATGTTTTCCCAAGATCAGCACCTCTGTTTTTTACACATTTAATGTGAGACAGCTGTGGTCCATCCATTCTGCTAAGCCTAGCAGCCAGTTCCTGAAATTAGCAGCAGAGAGACCCTCATCCTGTACTTAGGTGATAATGAGCTACATTTCATCAGTTTATGACACCATTTTTATGCAAAAATGCTCAACTACATCAGGAAGGAGGCGCATGTATAGGTTGAATAGGGTCAGGCTGGGGGTTGAGCCTTGCGGCACACCCTGCTGTAGTAAGAATACCTCAGAGGCATAAGACTGTTGAATCACCTGAAAGGAGCGATTCTGAAGGAAATTTGCCAGCCATCTTAGAGCTATGTCTCAAAAATCTAACTGCCAGAGCCATTCAAGAAGAAGGCTATGGGATACAGTGATGAAAGCCGCACTCAAGTCCAGCAGAACAAGCGCGGCTACCTTGCCCCCATCGGCCATGAGTCTCAAAGACTCAGACGCAAGCAGCAGTGCGGATTTGGTGCTATATTAGGGTCAGAACCCAGATTGGGTCTCATGCAAGAGCTCTTTTTCCTCAATAAATGCCATCATTTGCTGATTGACATGATTTTTGGCCACTTTCGTGAAAAAATGTAGCAAGGAGATAGGCCTGAAATTTTCTGGTTTGGCCGGATCTAGGGAAGTTTTCTTCATAAGAGGAACAACTGCTGCATGTTTCCATTGAGAGGGAATATGGCCAGTTATAATAGATTATTTGAGCAATTCACACAAAACATGTAGAATGGCTTCCATACTAGGGGTGGGTGAAGAATTCTACGCCACTGGCGTAATACGCAGAGTTTTGCCCACTCTGCGTGGTGTTCCGAAAAACTCTGCAAAGTGATGCGGAGCAGAGTTTTTTCCTTTGAGCGGCTCGCCAACGTTAAGTTGGCGAGCACTCGTGGGAAAAAATAGTGCGCTAGACCTCCTCCTGGTGAGATTTCTCAACGCAGGCAGTCGCTGCAAGTTGAGACATCTGCTGCTCGCGCTGAGAAAGTTGTAGCTAGAGTAGAATGCTCGAGTGGCAGAAAGCAGCAACGCCCTCTGGCACCAAAAAATCAGTGCGAGCAGCGTGACTTAAAAGACTCCACCACTGGCGAACTCTGGGGAGCGCGGCAGAGATTTTCCGGCACTTCGCAGAGTTCCGCGGAGTAAAACTCCATGAACTCTGTCCATACCACACTCCAGTCCTCCAGTCTTACAGGTGCAGCGGGGTCAAGGGAGGAACCAGATTTAACTTTAATGACAAAAGCCCAAAGATCTGTGACAGAAAGAGTGTGTATGCAAAGAAAACCGCTCGTGCAAGCAAGTGGAACAGACCAAGAGGCAAGAGGTGGAAACTCTGTAGCTTCCTTCGGGAAAGAAGCATAGATCTTAGCAATCTTTTCAGAGAAGAAGTGCGCAATCTGATTACATTTCTCTACCAATGGAGTGGTCACAGCAGAGACATGCTCCAGAGATGATAGAGACTTTACGATCTGAAAAATCTCTTGTGGGGAGTTCTTAGAGAGCTCAATCATCTGACTGAGCAAAGAAATTCTTTTAAAGTTTAAGATAGATCTCTTGATCTGGAGTAATATAATTATTGTGCCGTAGGTGTTCAAGACGTTTACAGGATGTCTTCATAGTCCAAATATTATCACTGAACCACTCTGCGAGGGCTTCAAGTGTCAACAATACAACTTTTCATGAGCGCGATACCATCCAGAGCCTCGCTGATCCATGTTTCAACCTGCAAGTTTGCTAAGTGAACCCTGTCTTTAAGCGAGGGGAAATTGGAATTCAAAGCTTCCGTAATTGCTGTAGCAGTCACCTTAGCCCAGTTTCACGGTTTTGTGATATCGATTAGCGAGGAGAGAAGCAACCGGAGCAGACATGGAAACCCAGAAGGGAAGAACACAGTGGTCTGATCATGCCACAGGCACTAGAGGCACAGCACTAATTATGGTGGAGTCATGCAACATTTAATGTATGCATTGATGGTAGTTCCCTTCATAATCCAATGCAACTGTAGCATAGTGATATTTATGGCTGTAACACTGCATCATAGATCATGTGGAAGCACAATGCAATCTTGGAAATGCACCAGATTTGCTGCCCATCATCAAACCAGGTGTAGGAAATGACGCGGTGTCTGTGGTATATGAACAGGTACAACACTAAACACTTTGCCAAGCTCAATTACATCATGAAGGTCGCCATACTGCACCTCGGAGTAACTAGGAGACCACTATCACCCCCACTACCACCACCAGCGAGGCAGCAAAGAAGGAGGGAGCACGTTTTCTGACAGTGCATATCCCTCATTGACCTCAGGGAGGAGGAGGTCATACAGTTCTACAAACAGAGGGAGTCCATCACGAAATTGCTGGAGATGATTGCTCCAAGTCTCCAGCCACCAACTGCAAGACCTAATAACATTCCACCAAAGTTATGGCTGTGCTTCACATGCTGCATCAGGTACCTTCCAATCACAACACCCAGATTGGCAGGAATTTCACAGGGAGCATTTTCTGCATTCCTCCCCTCTGTTTTAGATGCCATTATCAAACTCACACCTCAGTACCTTCTCTTTCCCCAAACCACACAACAACAACTGGACACCAAGAAGAATTCTATGCCATAGCTGGAATTGATTGCACACATGTGTGATTGGTGACCCCTGATCCAACATCCCACCTGTACAGAAACAGCAAACACACATACTCCATCAATGTCCTGGCCACAACGGATCATAAGGGAATGTTCATAAATGTGGTAGCTAAATATTTTGGGAGTGCATATGATGCCTTCATCTTCCGCCACAGTATCAATGAGCGGTTTCAGAATAGCTCATATGATAATGGCCTACTCATTGGTAAGTAAACCACAAATATACACAATACCAACTAAGAAGTTGTAATGTATGACATAATTGCCATCTCGATTACACCTCATCTTGACATTAACAAGGCTACCGACAAATACTACTCCTGCATGGAATCTCTTATTGACAAATGTGCATCCCCGAAGTGCAAATTATCCAGATGAAAACCCTCTATGCTCGGGTTCTCAAAAGAGCTTTATGAAGAACTAAAGCTTATCAGAATATGTGAGAAAGAGTGGAGACAAGCATCATCTCACCTGAGTATGACTAAGCTTCGCAAAGTGAGAAAACAATACAAAGACCAAATTCTCAGAGCCAAATCTTCTAATATAAGAACCCTCCTGAATTCTGGAAAGAATAGACCAAATCGCCTGGTCGAGGTCATTGCACAGTCTACTCACCCCTCCCCCATCACTTCTGCTCATAAGTCATCCATGGCCCATTGCAACGACTTTGTGAATTTCTTTGATAAAAATGTTAGACATCCATATCTTACTTCCCATCAATGACTCCCTTTAAAGAGTTGAGTCTCTACTATGCAAGGCACTACAATATTGGTCTTCTTTCTCTCCAATCTCTGAGCAGGAGCTACTATGAACTATCTCCAAAGTAAAATCCTCAAACCATCATCAGGATGCAATTACAGGCTCTAGCAATACATCTCTTGCCACACACCTACCACCCATATGGACCACCATGGTCGATACCAATCTCAAATAGGGCCTCTTCCCAGAATGACTAAAAATGTGTCAAATCACTTTGCTCTTGAAAAAACAACCTCTTGATCCAGAGAACCCGAGCAACTACCACTCAGTCTCCACACTCCCATTCTTAGGCAAAGTCATTGAAAGTTGTGTAGTGTCCCAACAAGCCTCACACATTCGAACAAACAACCCCCTAGACACTCTCCAATCAGGTTTCCGTCAGGGTTACAGTACAGAAACTGTGATCCTTCAAATAGTCAGAGACTCCCTTAGAATCCTCGACCCCGGCAGCTCCTGCCTCCTGGTCCTCCTAGATTTATCCGCTGCTTTTGACACTGTCAACCATCTCGACCTCCTTTGTATTCTTGAACTATGCAATGGATGTGGAGGCACTGTCCTCAAATGGTTCTCCTCTTACATATCCAACCATTCCCAAATTGTTCAACTGGGCAACTCATTCTCAACACCAGACAGTGTTCACCAAACGGTCCCTCAAGGTTTGATCCTCTCCCCAACCCTCTTTAACCTCTACATAGAACCACTATGGATGATTCTCAGAAACTCTGGGATTCCTTTCTACCTGTACGCTGCCGACACCAAAATACACTTGAAAATCTCATCTCCAGAAGACGTTGCCCTGCTTTCAAATACACTCTTAAGTATCCAAAACTGGATGTCCAACCACCATATAAAACTCAACCGAACGAAAACAGAATTTCTTTTGATCTCACCTCCAAAAGCAAAACTCCAGTACAAGAATGGATTGCCAACTTTCCTGCCTTGGATGGCTGCCCCACCATTGTCCAGAGTGCCACTCGGCATCACCCTTTATTATTGTCTCAATCTTCACAGCCACATAGAAGCCATGGCCAACAGCGCACAACACCAACTTAGGCATTAGACAATTGATTCTGGAACAAGACCTCAAAACAGTGGTGCAGTCTCTCATTCTCTCTAGACTAGACTATGGATTTGCCTATCTCCGAGGCATTCCCAAAGTTCACCTAGGCCCACTGAAAGCAACAAAACATGCTGTAGCATGCTTTGTCTTAGGTCTCAAGAGATTTGACCATATTTCCCCTGCCCTGCTAACCTTCCAATGGCTCCCCAGTGAAGCATGGGCCCTATTCAAAATTGCTTGCGTTACCCACAGAGCACTGCACTTCTCCTCACCCTCCTATCTTAACATGAAACTGAAAATCTCCAAAGCAAATAGGCCTGCAGATGCACCCGATATGAGACGCAGCCAAGGACAGCTATGAGGCTACACGGAGGCTTTTCAATGGGTTTGGGTGGTTGTTCACATTGAACGCGCATAGATTTAGAAGCATTCCCTGATTTTACATACTTGATTGACCAGAGAATGCTCCAAAAATGCCAGACCTCCACGGGTGATGGGTTAGGAGGAAATACATGTGTAGCACATGTAGGCACATTAAAAAAGCCTAAGGCAAGTGTTTTTATGCAGGAAGATGGCCCTTAAAGAACAATACAATACAAAGCTACTTACAAGTCATGCACCCTTGCACCATATTGCAAGGTAGCATGCATTGTAGCTAGTCAGCACGAGCGCCATGAAAAGTCTGATTCAGGCATTATAATCTAATATACGGTGTATACATGTCCTTTACTATTGCATCACTACTTTAGTTTACCTAGAAGGCATGGTTCAGGCATCTGATGATAGATACCTCTGAGCTTCAACATCCAGGCAGCTCAGCCCTGCTAGCTGACTAGCTGCATCCATATTCATACAATGTATACATATGTGTGTGTCAATACTGTTGATTTTTTTTTATAAACTGGGATATCTAGTATTTATTATGGAATTTAGCATGTGTGTAGCTACACTATTTACAATGCAATGTTCAAATCTTTTCTTGTAGGCGGACATATCACATTCACCCAGGGAGAAGTCGACACCTTCCGAGATTCCAATCAACCAGTAAGTGCAATGAATAAATGGTTGTAGCTCTGTGACATCTGTGTGTGATCCATGAAAGTTGTAACATTGTGATGTGTATGGGGAGGCATCAATCACCTGCAAACAAATTTCGTCAGTGGGCCAACACAACAGAACTTGGCCCCAGAATAATTTAGAATTGACAAGGAGGCATGTTATTGTGAATGGAGGAACAATATAAGCAGGCCCACAGAATACATGCATTTTCCCATCTGTGGTGATGTTTGCATATCTATAGTCTTGATGCATTTGGCACATGAACCATCATCCGGTGCTTAATCTGCAGATGTTCAACACAATCGAATTTGGTTGTACCACAAATGGCACAAACGTCAGAAACTATGTTTCAACAGATGGAGCAGCAAAGTGGAATGACTGTTGCTAAGCTTCTCTGGGCACATTTCTGTGGCCTATATCCATATTTGAATATGAAACAGGTGCTGATGAGGTGCAAAATATAACCCAGACAGTTACCAAATGTTAACATGAAGGTATAAGGAAATCAGATCATTACAACATGTGTGTCAATATGCCACATATATTGCATCATCTTGCAGCATACTATGCTCATGCATGCTGTATACATTTAACCTCTCCTGCTACATAATTCCAGTATGACTGATTATAGGCGTGGGTCAAGATTCCTGCAGATCAACACTTAAAATGTTTGGTGACACATTCCTGTTCCTGTACCTATGTTTCAATTCAAAAGCCAAAATGTTAAAACATGAAGGACAGTGTCAGCAGGGTAGCTATCACATTTTAGCAATGTTTCCAATGATAGATGCTGGAAATGTGGTAGTGACATGCCAAAGTGTATCCACATCATGGTATTGAGCCACGAAAGAGAAATAAAAGGCATCTCAACACATGTTTCTGTAAGCGGGTTTGTAGATTTTCATTAGTTTTAAAAAAATATATATATTTTGGGAATAGTTCATTGATACAGTAAATGCATACAATAAATACATAATAAATAATAAATAGAATTTTGTGTGCCAACATGATAAGGACTATTTGCACAGTACTGATCATCTAATCAATATAACATTTCTGAATCATGATCACCCTGCTTATTCCCCATGTGAAACAGAAATTACGCAGAATATGAGAATAATCTGGATGACCCCTGTTTTATACATTCAAAATTCAAACATCCGATAAAAAAATCGCACAATAGAAAACACCCATTAATCAAGTAATTCCCATAATTTCTTAAACTTCTTCTACGACCCAGACCGTAATGCATATTTTTTTTCTAACGCATTAATCTTGTTTAACTTTGAATGTAAATGTTCAAAGGTCGGAATTTCATCTGTTCGCCACCCTTGAAGAATTAAAGATCTTGCTAGCAACTTCACTATGTACATTCTTTTTTTTTTATAGATCCACTGTTAAATCAGGTGAATATCCAAAAACTGCTGTCTGTATATCTAACGTGTGCTGTATTTTCAGTTTTTTAACACAATACTGGTTGATTTCTCTCCAGAATCCACTTAACTTTCGGCAGCTCCATACAATGTGTGTCCAGTTCTCACTACCCACCAAATTACAGTGAAAGCACTTTGCCGGGATCTGGGGATTTATTTTATGAAGAAAGTCCTGTATAAGACAGAGCCATTTAGTATAATATTGCATCTGCCTTCAATAAGCCGCTTTTAATAGGGAGAAGTTAAATTTATTTATCTGATCCCAAGCTGAAGGCGTTATTTCACAACCTTCTTTGAAATGCCAATTTCTTTGCACTTTCGTATAAGAATTCGCTGCTTTGCTGCTGCGTAGTAACAAAACCCAGCTGCTAATTGTTTTGTGTGCTTGAGGATTTAATATGAATTTAACTAACTCCCTCGTCTCCACTATACGAATGAGATTCAACTTCTGCAAAAAATTTTTTATCCTAATGAACGACCATTGTATAATTTTTTTACAATGTTTAATACTGGGCTCTATTTCGTTCCAGCTTTTCCAATTTGTATCTAAAAAAGCCCCTATTTCAGCATAGCGCGATTCCGCCATTTGAGCATTACAGTCTTATTTAACAACGGGTCTACCCCTATACGAATATCCGTAATGTTACTGCATTAAGATGGGGAATTGCATAACAGCGATACATCTGTTGTTTGCGCTTGAAATTCCATTGAAGGGTTTTATACCTAACTTTTTTAGGGGTTTTCATTAAACGTATAAAATCAATAATCTCTATATGAATATCCGTAATGTTGCTGCATTAAGATTGGGAATTGCATAACAGCGATACATCTGTTGTTTGCGCTTGAAATTCCATTGAAGGGTTTTATACCTAACTTTTTTAGGGGTTTTCATTAAACGTATAAAATCAATAATCTCATATTCTTGATAAATTAAATCCCTCCAAAAATTATCATACCTATTTCTATTTAAAGACTTCGTTGATCTATACATGGTATGTGCAAAGTTTGCAAAATAATATTCCTTTAAATCAGGGAGGGCTATACTGCCCTCATTGCTTGGTCTCAATAAAATATCTATAGAAAGTCTCCCTGTCTTATTTGCCTAAAGAAAGGTAGAGAATATACCTTGCATTTCCTTAAAAATTTCATTTGTATTGTATTTGGGATAGTGAGAAATAAAAAATGACACAGCGGTAAAATCATCATACGAATAAGGGCGGCCCGACCTAGTATTGAGATGGGCATACCATTCCATTTAACAAATAGGCTTTTAATTTTATTTATTAGAGGAACGTAATTTAATACATATAGGTTGTTGACCTTTGCAGACACATATATGCCCAAATATCTCTTGGGTCTGGCATTGACCAGAGTGCGAAATTCCATTAACAGAGTATCCGGGTCTGTATTACTGAACAGGATTTCTGTCTTAAATGTATTTATTTTATCCCCTCCTATTAGCTGATAATCATGGAAAATATCAAATCTTTGCTTTTCAACTTCTAGTTCGGGTTTTAAAGATAAGGCAATATCATTGGTGTTTAGTTGAATATTGGACATTCCCGGGAGAGGAGCTGTCAAACTGCTGATGGAGTGTATTGCTATAGCCAGGGGTTCGATGAAACAAGAGAAAAGAATTGGAGATAGCGGACACCCTTGTCTCATGCCTCTACTAAATTTACAGTCATCGATCTTATTTGCATTGATAGTAATTTGCAGCGATGCCTCTTTATAGAATTCAGAGATTACATGAATAAATTTATCTTGCAAACCAAACTCTTTTAAACTGTAAAAACGACTTTCCCAGCAGACCAAATCGAAAGCCTTCTAGGCATCTAATAACATTATGTGTGCCACAATTTTGTTTTGACTAAAATAATCAAAGGCTTCGACTAAAAAACTAGTGTTGAAAGATAATTGTCGCTCTACTATAAAACCACACTGGTCTGCATGTACAATTGATCCCAGGCATTTATTTATTCTATTAGTAGTAATTTGGCTATGATTTTGTAATCTGTATTTAAGAGGCTGATGGGCCTATAGGAATTCACTTACTCCTTATCTTTACCCTTTTTTTAAAAACAAACTACTACTGCTTTCTGAAAGGAGCTTGGTATATCTCCCCCGAGTACTATATAATTAGCTGAAACAAGTAATTTGGGATTTAATATTAAGCTAAATTTCTTATAAAACTCAACTGGGAGTCCGTCTTCTCCACACGCTTTACCATTAGACAAGGATTGTACTGTATCTTCAATTTCTGTTAACGTGACCTCTGCAACCATACATTGACTTTGGCTTTCCTTTAATTTTGGTATTGGAAACTTTCTAAGGAACTCCCTTAGCTGAGAACTGTCGACACTCTTGAATAACAGAATAGATCCCTTCATAATATTTTAAAAACTCCTTCTGAATTAGTTCTTCATTTGAAATCTGAAGCTAAGTGGTTTTCTCAAACAAGGCGGTAATTTTATTCTGTGCCAATCTATCTTTTATTTGCCAGGCTAAAAATGTACCTGAAAACTCACTCTCATAAACCCGCTGAAGATATGCCGAGTTTGCCACATATATTTTGGTGTAGTAATAATCTTGCATGGCCTTTCGGGCTGTTATTAATTTCGATTTGTTCACATTTGATTTCTCCCGCATACACTGCTCATTAGAGTGTCTAATTTCAAACTACAGTTGTGTCCTTTGTGCATTTCGGCAACGCCTAGCTGTTATGTCATTGGAAGTGATATATCCTCTAATTGTAGATTTAAAAGCTTCTCAAACGTTTTCTGCCTTAGCTGTACCCTTATTTATTTGAAATAACCTTTCCATTTCACTTTCGGTCACCCTACACCAGTCTTCATCCTCAAGATGGACTCTATCAAGAGACCATTTAAGAGATTGCTTACCTACCCCAACTCCTAAAATCTCCAATTTTACTAAAGCATGATCAGAGAAAACTGTTCTGAGTATATAAGCAGTTCACTGAGCTAAAATTCTGAGAAATTAAAAAAAAAGCTAATCTAGCTGCTGTTTTGTATTTGGCTGAAAAACATGAATATTCTCTCTTATTTAAACATTGTCTCCGCCATGGATCAATTAAATCTAATTTCTAGATGCATTCCATTAATACTTTCTTCATGAGTGGTTTAGTTTGTTTCCGTACCCCTGAAGATGAATTCAGTGCCGAATCCTGAACTAGGTGAAAATCAACCCCCAGTATTATCAATCCAGGAATTAGCAAAAGTGCATGATGCAGATCTAACAGGGGTGTGGGGTTATCCTCGATAGGTGCATTGATATTAGCGATGGTTAACCTATTGTTATTAAGCAGACCACTCACCAATCCCCACCTCCCATCTTTATCGATTTGGGAATATGAGATCCAAAAGGGAAGAAATGTATTTATAAAAATTGCTATCCCTCTGTGAACAGCAGTTGCGGATGAGAAAAATCTACTACCCGCCCACTGTCTAAACATCTTTCTTCCCCTCTTCCACATAATGTGTTTCCTGATTCAATATTATATCGGGGGCAAGTCCATTTAACCATTCTTCTACAGCCCGAGCTGTAATCTTATTATTTAGGCCTTTGGCATTTAAGGATAAAATATTAATTGGACCCTTGTACATTTGTTTATTTAGAAGTCAACTACCCAAAGCAATAGATAAAGAATGATGTGCCTGCATGTAATAACGATTTTAGACACCTACAGTACATAGATCCATAAATAAATTGCCTCTGCGTGTGTGATCAATAAATTTAGAAAACCTATTAATATTTGTTATACAGTACGTAAATTGGCCCATACAAAACATATTAAATGCAAATATTCATGGAAAGTGACCATGCATATCAACGCATCAGAGCAGCAGCTTGCATAAAGAGGAAAAAAAGTGTCTTGTGCATATCACTGAAATTAAAGAAACCCGGAACTCTCTCTTACCAGTAGACCAAGCCTTTCTTAGCCCATGTTGGCTCAAATCTTTAACATAGATATTCTTATACTTGTCTTCAGATGAACTATCCCCATTTTTCCTCTGAAATTTATCCCGTGCCCAACCCGTGAACCAGCCCTCCACCCTTGAGCTTCCCCCTGCCCCCTTTCTGTGACTGTGGGAGAATGGCCCACATCTCCTCCCAACCCCCATCCAGAACTCTGGGTGCCATGTATCTGCACCCCCTCCTGTGCGTTCCACCTAAGGGGAGGAAACAGTACATCCGGGCACCCGGACCCCCCTTCCTGGATGACTTTAAGTACTCTTGCATGGACTCATTGAAATCATGTCCCGAACAACGAAGAGGATTTTTTTTAAAATAATTTTTCAACCCTGACATACATTGTAGAACTTATCATACATTTTATATAGCACTACAATCTACTCAAAATCTGCTGTAATAATTCTTGTGCTAAGACAACATTGTCCAGCAAATAACATTTGCCATTTGCCAAAACCTTTAGTTTCGACTGCTGAACAATGATTGCCTGTGCTCCCTTTGATTTAAAAGAGTCAATCACACGAATTATTGACGATTCTTTGCTGCCACTGTGGACATGTCTGAAAAGATTTTGAAATGTGGTACATCTTGTGTTGACAGCGTTCTTTTTCAATTGTCTTAGAAAGAATCTTTTCTTTTTCTCGAAAGTCAGCAAAGTTCACTAAGATAGTGCAAGGATATTTTGTGTTCATCGGGTGCTGGAAAGGAACTCTATGAGGCTCTGGTAATCGTTAAGTCGCCTTCTAATTCTGGCATTACTTTCCTCAGTAGTGATTCAACCAATTCTCGCACCTGAGCTCCTTTGACTGTCTCCGAACACCTACTTGCCTTAGATTAGACCTTCTGTTATAATTTGCCATGTCCTGTAGCTTGGACTCCAGAGCCTCTGTGTTTTGTCTAATTTGTGATATTTCGTGTTCAAAAGTCATTGCCTTACCCTCAAGACTTGATACACTTCTTCTCCTTCGGTTAGGCGTTCTGGAATTTTACCTATAGTATCCTCGATTTGTGATAGCCTGGCATACAATTAAGCAATTTCCTGTGTTTGTATTGCCCGTAGCTATTTAATCTCTGACAAGATCAATTCAAACATGTTTCACACTGTTTGAGCGGGTTCTTTTCCATTCTCCAAATCCTGGGAAATTGCCCCATTGCTATCAGTGGCTATAAATACCAGTGAAGATTGAGCTGTTAGTTCTTCAGTCTCATCTAACTGTGGTGCAGGAGGCGGCAGGGCCTGAATTAACGATGAGTCTAAAGGCTGACTGGAGGTAGCTATGGCTGTTGTTGCCAAATGCGATTTTGAGAACAGAGGGTACTGCTTACAACACGCAGGAGTGGAGAAAGATTCCACAGTAAACGATTTCTAAGGGACCCCTATTTCCATATTATTATCTTTATCTTCAACTCTTGTCTCAGAGAGACCCCCCATGTTCTTGTGGCTTCTAACATCGACTCTTGATTTCCACCATCCCTAGTCTCAGGCAGAGCCTCCTGTACATCCGAGGTCTGTGTTCTTTCTGCAGATAGCAGCTGCTGCACTTTCAGATCCATTCTTTGCTGTGCGTTGCATAAGACACGAGTGGGGCATATCAGCAAGGGACGGCGATAATTATCGCAAAGCGCGCTTAGCGCTAGGATAATTATCGCCGTCTATCTCTGGAATTTATCGCCCTGGTAGCGCGTTATTAACAACGCGTTACTCCAGGGCGATAAGAATTCCAGCGATAGCGGGAAATCGCCGTTTTGCAGGGAACATCGCTGGTTTTCCAGCGATGTTCCCTGCAAAGCGGCGATAACCTTGCTGATACGACCCTGTGGTCGTATCAGCAGAATCCATCTCCCATAAAAAGTATGCTTAAGTCAGGAATTTAACAGACGTTAAATTCCTGAGTTAAAGCTGAGGTAGCGCGATTTTTTTATCGCTGCACCTCCTTGTTAATATCGCTGAAGCTGCCTTCGCGATATTAACATGTGTTGTTTTCACATTCACGCCTTCTTTGCATCTCATTAGCGATGCGAGGCGAGGCTGTGAAAAACGGGCTCTACATCAAGGAAACACGCGCTAGCGTGTCCTTGATGATATTGCAATATAATTATCGCCGCTTTTCGCCCAAAAACGGACGCTAAAGCGGCGATAATTATATCGCCAGCCCTTGATAATATGCCCCGAGTGTTACTCGATGTTTTCTCCAAACCTGCCTTTTTACGTTGCCTTTGCACAAGAATTGGCTGATTTCCAGACAGGTTACCAGACAGAGAGCTTGTATTTGAGGGCTTTTGCTTGAATGTGCGCATACTGCTAGAATCCCCCGTATTGTCCGCTTTTCGCCTTTTTTGTCTTTTCTTTCTCCTCCCTTTATTTTTCCTTCCTTCTCTCTTTCCTTTCTCCTGCCTCTTTCCCCCACAAGTCAGAATCGGCGCTTACTTATAAAAGCCTCTGCTTCAATTGCGACATTCCTCTTTGTTTTTTTGCATTTAACATGTGCCCAATTTTTCCCAAAACGGCAGTAAGGATTAGATAGCTGATTGATCTTAAAAAACACTCTCAATGCGCCTTCATCCCCATGATCATCAGTCAATCGCCCTTGCTGCGTATCCTGTAGCGAGCGTATATTTGGCTGCTTATCGCTGTCGCAGGATCAGAGATCGGCCGGGCTCTCTAAGGGAGAGGGACAAGGATTTCGTACACCACAGCTCACCATGGTTGTACGCCCTTACCTTCACCTACTGAAGCCGACGCGATAGACTCCCGCCTTAGAGCTGTACGCTCCGGGTTTTCTAGAGACTGCAGTGATTTCTCATAAAAAGCAGTTACCGTACTTCCTTGAGCTGCTGCAGGAATCAGCTCTGGGCTGAACACTTCGGGTGCCTTGGGCTAGGCCGCCCCTCGATAACGAGCTTTCCAGTTATTTTTCCCTTGCCACTGGATTGGCTACCGTTGAGCCTTGAAGCTCCAAAAGCTCCAAAACTTCCACCTTCAGCCTTCACTTCCGGTGAAGGGGCATGTCCAGGAGAAACGCACTAGCAGCGACGCATGTGGGAAGCATCCTGCCTCAGAGGATCCCACTGTAGATTTTCATTAGTGTGGTTAAATCATATTTTAGCTAAATTAAATTGAGGTATGACTGTCATAACCAAGCATCAGGGGTGCCTGAACCTCCCTCAGTGCATGTCATAACTATGTGAAACGGAGTGACAGAGTAACAATTACACCGATGCCCTGGAGGCTGCAGGGATGTAGGCCTGCTGCTCTATTGATCCATGGTATTGTGCAAATCATTACCAGACTGCCTGATTGTTGCACATTTTGAGTGTAGATGTGCACATGGCCGGGTAACGGCCATATCACTTTGAGAGTGTAACCTGGATGTCAGGCTTCATATCTGAGTGCAATGTGTATTTTTGGAGCACAGTGTGTGTCGTTGTTGTTAAGGAGCCTCAGTAGGCCTCAATGCATGGATACAGTGTCATTGGCATGGTGTGGCCAGCTGGACAAACGCACTAGACTGCACATGCATTGGCAATGAAATTCCAGACTCATGGCCTGTATCTCCCCTATGAGCCAATTATGTGAGGCATTCATGCAATGCAAGGTATAAAGTCATGTTGCACCACAGTCTAAAATGTCACATGCAGCAATGTAGTGTTAGAAGCATATTGCACTTTACTCTGCGCACCTACTGGTGGGTAAATTAGACTGGCTAGCACCATCGCAGGCACCCTTGCATCATGGTGCATGGGGCCCAGTTTTATGCCCAATAAAGTTCTTGTACAGATGAGTACTCCTGCATACATACAAACTCTCCTGAGATCCATTTACACATTTTGTATGTGTGCTGATGTATGCAGCCAAGGCAGAATGAGTGAACATAAAAGTAAATATATGAAGTTAATCATGGCATTGTTACAACTGTATACCATATGCTTAATGTCAGTTTTCAATGTATTTTCCTGAGACAAAATTGAGGGAGTGTTCAACATCAAAGTCTTCCAGGAGGGAGCCACCCATCCTCCATCTAAGGAGTGGCTACCTGATGCAGAATATCTCAAGTCAGCAATGTGGGCTTCTTTGTGTAACTCCAGATGAGTAATGCAATGCAGTAGCACAGTAGCTGTACTTCCTTACCTTATCACTGCTCACCTATGTTTGCGACCAACTTTGCCCCCCATTGCATTATCGTAGACCAGCATCACAAGGGTACATATCTGGAACTAACTTTACAGATTGTACACCTACGCTGAACTCATTTAAGTCAGCTTCACATGTTGTATTAGAAGATGTCTTTGTAGTGATGGTGTATTGTCCATATCTCTATCTCAATATTTGGTGTTGGTCTGGACTTGCACCTATGTTAGCATGAAAATGGCAGCCGCCTTTTTGAAACATCATGAACATTTGACACTTGACATAATATGTGTTTACTTTATCTCGCTAGATAACATGGCAAGAACATTTGAGTCCAAACGCAACAGATACAAGCATGCCAGGAAGGTCGCAAAGGCCTATAAAAAGATGGCCGCCATCTACCAACAGGCAAAGACCAGTGGAACCTGGAGAAGAGGAGTGGGTGCAGGTCCCAGACCAAGACACCAGTTGCAACTACAGGATCTGAGGGTGCCTGACAGCAGGCACATACAAGTATACCGGCCACAGCAGGACCCTCACGTATGTCACACATGCCACCGACCACCACACAGGCCACAGTGGGACCCTCTACTGTACAGCCCCACCCAAGGATGCCCAGCGGGTTGGAAATATCAACATTGCTTTATTGGATGGTGCGACAAATAACACTGAACCAGAGGATGGCTGGCATTGAAAGGGAGCAGGCCAGCATTAAGGAAATATTGCTCACTTTCCAGGAGGTCATGGAACAGATTGGCGGTCAAGAGGGTAACTCTCTCCCTCTTGCGATTGACCTTCCTCATTTTATTAGTAGTTGAATTTGTTATAATTATTTAGCATAGTGTTAGTTAAGGTTTAGCATAGGTATAGTTTAGTTAAGTGTTAGTGGATAAATATTTTAGAAGGTATTAGTTTTTAAGTCTGTTTTATAATGTTAGGTTTTTAAGGGGGTTGGGGTAGATGTTGTGTGTGTATAAAAAAACATTACTAAAAAACAAAAGATACAAAAATATATATTTGCTTAGGATTATATGTATATGTATATATTTCTAGTATGTAATTGCTGTTTGTATTGTACCGATCTATGTGTATTATGGGGGTGGGGGTTGATGTGGACAACTGTAGTCTACCTCACATTTGAGTCAAGTTTGGACCCTTTTCCATTCTGTAGACACCGTAAGTGGGCCTCATTTGGTGAATTTACATCCAGCACAACCAGTAGCGGGCCGTGGTGGGAGTGCTGCGGGGCGGTGGGGTGGGGCGGGGCGGGGGAGGGGTAGGGTGGGGGGTAGTAAACTCCGGCTCACGGCCGACCGGAGTAATGTAAATAAATAAATAAATAAAACGAATTTCATTGCCCGCGCTGAAACGCCAAATGGGTTTCAGCACGCGCAATGAAATTCGGTTTATTTATTTACATTACTCCGGTCGGCCGTGAGCCGGAGTTTACTACCCCCCACCCTGCCCCTCTAGGGTCTCCATCCCCACCCGCACCTCATCAGCAATTTGCTGCTGGACTCCTACGACTCACCATTGAAAATCAACTTGGGGGTTCCTGGAGTCCTCAGCTGGAATTGTGCAGCTAGTTGAGGCATGTCCTGTGGATGGCGCTTCCTCTGGAGACCCTGCAACATTATCTTCCCTTACCAAGACCAAAGGAGAAGTTTCAATTGAGTCCAGGAGTTGTGGGAAGGTGTCATAATCCATGGGGGGCAGGATGGCATCACCAACAGGTTTGTGATCAAGGAAAGACTTCTCAAAAGGAGGTGTTGTTTGTACCTCTTGAAAGAGATTGGAATATGTCAATAATGATCAATGATTGATGTGGGCATAGGTGAGTTTGTTGACATTCAGATTGATTTTAATTCACTTTCAAGGTCACAGGGATCTGTGGAGCATATGTAACTACAAGTAAATAAGGCCATGTTACACTATTGTTGCCTTTCCCAAGGCAATACATTTACATTGTTCACACAAGCTCTGTATGAACAAGGGTGCCTATTTGTGTAACGACATACCACGCAACACAGTTAGGCAGCTTTCTGGCCTGCTGTGCCTGAAAGAGTAAGTGCAGGTAAGGGCCCCATTTTACATATTCCGTTGCTTTTCTGATTTGTCCCTACTGTTATGTGACATTAGCTTCTTGATACCACAGCTAAGACCATTGCACCATGTCACCAGGTTGCCAGCATTCCCTCTAGCCATCAGTCCGCATCACAGGACTGAGCAAGTAATGTTAATTTGTTATGTCTTACAAATAATCCTGCACTCTGGCTTTCACACAGTAAAACACACCAATCTGCCTTGCTGTACTGTCTTGCATGCAATTTGTGCAATATTGTGGCCTAGGGGTAATATTTGACACACATCCATGCAACTCTACACAACAAGAAACCTTGCTACACTGCAGGAAAGGGTAAGGACATGTACATACCATACTTTAATAATTTTTGTGGAAACCAGCAGTTTCCTAGCACACACACAGTCATCTCCAGTGTCCAGAACAGTAGATACTGAGAACCTTCTCTGAAGGGGATAGCCACCATCACACTTGAAAATATGCACCAGCTCAAACTCACTCCATTTCGTCAGTACCCAAGTTGCTAATTTGCAGAGTCCCGCAAGTCTCTTCACTAAGCTCCACTCTCTTGTACTTGTACATGACTCCTCTTGAAATCATCATTCAGACCCAGGGTCTCTACTTAATCTCACACACTGGTGACACCCAGATCATACATTGATTCTCAGGAGACACCAACACCATTTGTTCCATGATGCAATTGACCAACATGCCAACTTTTATGTGAGAGTAGAGGCTCATACTGTGCCTCGTGAGCCCTGTTTGCCCACATGACTAGTCCCAAACATCTCACCCTCAAACCATCCCAGAAACATGTCAATCATCCTGGACACCTACCTCACCCTGACACTTCACAATTCAATGTTTTACCTCTACCTGCTCTCAGATATGTTCGATAGTAACACTTTTCTTCTCATGGCTCCCTCCTGACACCTGTGAGACCACCACACAGGCCCTCATCACATGTAGACTGTAGTACACCAATGCCCTCTACCACATCTCTCTGCACAGCTGCTAAACAAGTAGCAAACTATCAAACACAGCAGCGCCTGACTATTACTCAGCCTACCTTGCGGCACACACATAACACCTCAACTCCTTGAGATAGAATGGCTCCCTGTTCAGACACACTGCCAGTTCAATATGCTCAGCCACACCTACAAGTCACTATACTACCAGGGGCCAACCTAGCTCACACACCCTCTATGCTTCCAACAAACAATCATGGACCTCTGCTGTGCATCACTTGCATTCACCTCCACCCCCAATATCCATTTGAGCAAGGAAGGAGGTATGCGTGTCTCTTACATGGCAGGCAACACCTGTAAAAAAGATTCACCCAGCACATGATAGCTGCATACAAAAATGGTTGTGTGCTAGTGACTGTACACCTGGCTCTTTGCGTGATCCTACTTGGAGAGCCTGCACATACTCAAAACCTGGATACCCTATCAGGTGAGAAGTTAACCCTCTGGCAAACCACAATACTTTACATTACATTACATTCCACTTTTGGCTGCCTATACCCAAGACAAGCACACTTGCTTCATGGTGTAAGGGGGCCTGCATTGGCACTGACATAGCTGCAAAGTTTCCAAGGTCCGTGCATAATGTGCTAGTCCAGTCCAGGTTTTTGCTTTGTATTGTGGGACTTGTAGTCCTGGTCATTCATGTTGTAGATTACACTACAACTCCCAGGATTCAATGGACAAGCTGGACTGGGAGACTGAGACATTCCTGCCCTTTCCCTTGCACACAGTGCAGTGCAGTAAAGTGTCTTGCTGAACTGCGCTGTATAACAGTTTGAAACATATGGTCCCTTGTTTTCACTAACCCTGTAGCTCTTCCTGGGCCTTGACTGCAGCACTGTCCTACCCAGGAACTCCTGCCATCAACTCTGTTAGAATGAGTGACGACACTTGCTCCTCAAATGGGTCCAACTCCTTGACATCAGGTCCTCCTCCGGTCCTCATGGCTGCCCTAAGGTTCCTGGCCAGTTTCTTTTTGGTCCTTCACTTGTAGTCGTGCCACCTTTTCTTGCACTCCAGCATTTTCGTTTTTGCTTGGCGTACACTGTTGATTTTATCAGCTATGGTAAGCCAAATGGCTTCCTTCTTTCTTAATGGCAATTTGGAGGTGACAAAGAGAAGGTGTTCGTTCTTTGTCACCTCAGATATTAATATTTGGTTCTCCTCCTCCCTTAAATTTGCCTTCCTCTTCCCCAGGGCTGCTGTCTAGTCATCTTGGCTGGGGTTTCCATTTTTCTGCTATTGGTACTCAGAAATGCTGTAGATTCAAATGCGGTTGTTTATTTAAGCTTCTCATCACGCAAAGCAGATTTGCAGCACATCAAGGTGCTTTTTGACACGCAAATCAGCTTTGCATCATATAGATAGCAGTTGCGTTATAACACTTCATGCCATTCTTTTCACCGATGCGTCGGGATTTTTGATCCATGTCACAAGGAACTGATGCAATGCACCGCAAGTTTTTCTGACCAAATGCAGCATTGTGTTGCGTCTGAATTCATCTATATGCCCCTTAGTTTTGATGACATGAGCAGTAAAGTAAGAACACTGTTAAAGACCTGCCCCATATGGTTTATCTCACATTTGGGAGAATATGGGATTCCTTGCTCATGATGCTTCTGACACTTCTACTGACGCTCTGCTTCAACAGTTTAAAAGATCTGTTCAGATTGGGCTTCATCTTCATGAACATGTTCGTAATGTGATTCCCTGCAACAGTAAGAATCCAAATAAGATGAATTTTCCTCGCTTCATGGCATATCTCTATTACTTGCTTAATATGGACACTCAGTCATTATTCTGCTTTGTAGGACTCACTGGTGGCCAATCCTGTTGGATTTATTTCAGTATCGATATTACCATAAAAGATTTCATGGAGAAAATGAAGAACTTTTTGCGGAAGAATGTTTACTATGGGACTTATCTGGCCTTGTGGGTTGAGCTCTAGGAACCAGTGCTGCACTAGTTTTCATTTCTGACTGTAAAGAACTTGTTAAAGCTATGCAGGGAGACGAGATGGAGTTTCAGGTTGTTTTCCTCTTAGATACATCATTACTATTATTATTATTATTATTATTATTCCATTAAGCACACAATTACCCTAAGGTGTCCTGGCGAGAACTGTAAGTAATACATAAATAATAATAAATAAATAAATAAATAAAATAAAAATGTCCCCTAGATTATTTAAACAGATGTTTCTAAACCCTTGTATAATTTTAAAAGATTTGGCTTGCAACATAACCCAATTGAGTGTTTGGTCAATGCCTGAGCTGTAACCACTGAAAAGGTGTGACTGTCAAGTCTTGCCGTGTAGAACTCAGGCACAACTACCACATTGAGAGAGACTGGGTATAGCAATTTTGGGGGATATACTTTTTGAACAAATATGAGATATAGTTAGGATGCTGCACCTGAAAGAAGAGTTTGTGGTAGAGGGTTGTTAACCAACATCTTTTCCGTATTGGGAGCCAATTGTTTTTTTTAAGAAGTATTGAGATGTTCCCAGATTTATGGAGACCATGTATCAGTCGGGTTACAGCATTCTGGATTAGCTGCATTTTTTGTATCAAATTACCTGGGAGACTCACATACAATGCATGGCAGTGATCTAGCCTGATTTTTTTTAAATTCCTTCATAATCAGTAAACAGGTGGTTGTAAGTTTTTTTTTACATGAGGCTCAAATGACATTTTAGTGTCAAATACAACTCCTAGGTTATGACAGTAGCTGCTACTTTATGGCATGTCACTAATGATTGGGGCCACAAAGAATGAGACAAAGAAGAGGAATTACTGTTAGACCTGACAGCCTTAGGGTGGTCTTACCTAAAACCCAAAATGTTTTGCCTGCTTGCCTCCAATTTTTCTGGATTTTTGCTTCTGTTGGCCTTACGACTCTATGCATTTTACCACTGCTAATCACTGCTAAAGAGCTTGCGCTCACGCCGCTAAAAATGGTTGGATTGGCATACCCATAATTGGCATATTTAATTTACCTATAAGTCACTAGTAGAGTGCACTACATGTGCCCAGTATCTGTAAATTAAATACTTCTAGTGAGCCTGCAGCACTGATTGTGCCATCCACTTTAGTAGCCCTGTAACCATTTTTCAGGTCTGCCATTGCAGAGCTTGTGCATGCAGTTTAAACTGATATGTCCACCTGGGCCGGTGTTTCTGACTGCTCTGTAGGCGAGACTCAGTGCCTTGAATTCCATCCTCCTTTTAACGGGCAGCCAGTGCAGGCTGCATAGGTGGGGGATATGTGGTGTCGGAGTGGTACATTTCTGATGAGCCTGGCAGCTGCGTTCTGTATAGTTTGTAATTTCCTGATCAAGTAGGCTGGCAGACCCAAATACAGGCTGTTAGCGTAGTCCAGCTGAAACGTGATCAAAGCATGGACCACCGTTTTCCTGCAGTCCATGGGTAGGAAATGAAGAAATCTCCGTAAGGACTTCATTTTCCAGAAACAAGACGAGGAGACATGGCTTATCTGGGTCTTGCATGAGAGAGTGGAGTCAAATTTGAACCCCAGGTTCCTAGCAGAGGAAACAGGAAGAGGGGGAGGGTTAAGCTCTGACGGCCACCAGAGGTCGGATTGTGGAGGGGATGGCTGATTAAAAAACAGAACCTCCATTTTTTCAGTGTTCAGCCTCAGGCAGTTGTCAGTCATCCAGGATGATATGTCAATCAGACACTGTTTGAAGTTGGTAAATGCTGCCTCAGAATGATCCCTGAAAGAGAACACAAGCTGTGAATCATCAGCATATGAGACAACACTTACTCCGTACTGCTCTACTAGTGGAGCAAGGGGAGCGAGGTAGATATTAAAAAGAGTCTGACTCAGGGCCGAGCCCTGAGGGACTCCGCAAACCAGGGGGCGGGGAGATGAGATATGGGGGTGAAGGAGTATTTTCTGGGACCGGCCCTCAAGAAAAGAGCCGAACCAGGCTAAGGTGGTCCCCAACACTCCCAGCTGCCTGAGCCTGTCTAAAAGGATCTTATGTGACACCGTATCAAACACCGCGGACAGGTCCAGCAGCACTAGCATTACACAGCTACCCTTATCCATGGTCTCCCATACTGTCTCTGCTACTTCAAGCAGAGCTGTCTCTGTGCTGTACCCTGACCTAAAGCCAGACTGGGAGTCATGGAGTAGTTTGTTGGACTCTAGGAATTCAGATAGCTGTTTCTGCACTTCCTTCTCAAGGATCTTGGCTGGTGCTGGCAAGAGGGAGATGGGCCTAAAAATTTTCAGTTCTGCCGGATCTGCATCCTCTTTCTTGAGGATTGGTTGGACAAGTGCCGTTTTCCAAAAAGAAGGATAGATGCCTGATTTCAGAGATGAGTTCCAAAGCAGGTTTAGAGAGGGATTAAGTAGTGGGGCCAGTAGTTTGAAAAACCTAGCAGGACAGGGATCAATTGGAGAACCGGATTTCGTTTTTTCCAACTGAATGAGGGATGTTTCAGGGCTAAAAGGGCGGAATTCCGACCATATACTTAGGTGGCGAGAGGTAGGCAGAGGTGCGGCTGGCGGCTCAATCAAGGAGAATGAAGAATAGATAGCTTGGATTTTCTCCTGAAAGAAGGCCGAAAGATCTTCACAGAGAGTGGCTGAGGGAGCTATGTTGCTTTTCATCGTCCCTGGTTTAATGAAGCCTTGAACAATCTTAAAAACTTCTATAGCAGAGTTGTCTGAGGATTTAATTTGATTAGCAACATAATCCCTGATGGAGTTGGGCTTTAGCTTATGAAATTGTTTTAGTGCTACTCTGTATGCACTCTTGGACTCTATGTTGTAGGTTTCCCGCCAAACCCGCTCAAGCTTCTTGCAGAGGCTTTTCTCTAGACGGAGTTCCAGTGTGAACAAGGGGGCAGAGGGTTTATTTCTAGCCAGTTTCATGGTTTTCATAGGGGCTATTTGTCAAGGGCTGACGTGACCCAGTGGTTAAAAGTGGCGGCGTCACCGTTGGGTTCTCCGGTGAGCAGCATAGGAGTGCTTAATAGTGCTGGGCCTATTGCTTCAGGGGTGACTTTCCTCCAGTTTCTTCTATCTTCATAATCATGTTTCACAGAGCTATTACACATGGTAGTGGTCAGATTAAATGGTATGAGACTGTGATACCATGTGAGGGGAATGGGATCATCTACTGTTAGGGTGTGGATATTGGTGAAAATGAGATCCAGCATGTGGCCTGCCACATGGGTAGGCATAGAAACCTTTTGATTGAGGTTTAACCCCTTAAGGGTATCAGCCAGCTGGGAGGCCAGAGTGCACTGATCATTGTCCATGTGGACATTAAAGTCACCCAGGACCATAAAGTTCGCATGTCTCAATGAGAGATCTGAGATCAAATCGCAAAGCTCCAATAGCTCAGGGGGTTTAGAGTCAGGGGGTCTGTATACCAGCATTCCCGCAATAGAGAAAGTAGAGGAGATTTTAATACTGAAGGACATTGCTTCAATCAGACCAGTGTGTTCAATCCTTTTGTGCGATATCTCCCAGCTGTCTCTCATGATCACAGCAAGCCCACCCCCCAGTCTATTGCCAGCTCGGTTAACCGTAGTTATTTTATAGCCCACGGGGATGGCCATCATTATGTCGGGGTTAGAGCTATCTCTTAACTATGTTTCTGTAAGGAATATGAGATCCCAAGAATTTGATTCCAGTGTTAGCCAGACAACATCCGCATGTTTGGGACAGGATCTACAGTTGATTAGACAGGCTTTGATAGTTGGCCTGGGAATTGAGGTTCGTGATCTTGAAGGTATAGCCATGTCAATGCCCTTACACATCTTTCCCAAGATCTCTCTGTCAAACTCGAAGGAGCATGTCTTACAGTGTGGCCCATGGCCGGATAGCTCCCGTTCCACTGAACAGGGATCCAAGCACGTCGGCCTGGGGCATACTTTTGAATATAACTCATAGATTTGTTTCCTGGACCAAACAATTCTTGTAGCTGGGTTATAATGGGCAGCATGGCTGGCGCTGGATGCGAGCCGGGCGCGGATGGGCACAGACGGGTTTGCCTTTGGCACGCCTTCGACGCACCTTCGGCGCGCCCGCTGCACGCGTCCGCTGGCCCATCAGCTGATATAGGAGAGCGTCAGAGTAGCTCCGCCCTCTCCCAGCTCGAGGTGGTGTCAGCAATGAGGAAATGTGATGTCAGCCCCGCCCTCCACACAAACAGCACCTGCCGCGGTGGACCGGGGCGAGTGGACAAAAGTATTTGGCAGTGTTGTGCAAATACGCAAGAAGAAGTAAGTTTTAAAAACAATTAAAAGCGTCTGACTTAAGAGCAGATTAAAAAGCGATTACAACCTAGCAGCTTTGAATGCCTCCGTGTAGCACGAGCGGCAGCAGTGGCACTAACAGCCCCACCTAGCTCCGCTGCACTTCCGCAGGCCCGTCAGCTGATATAAGAGAGCGTCAGAGTAGCTCCGCCCTCTCCCAGCTCGAGGTGGTGTCAGCTGTGACGAAATGTGATGTCAGCCCCGCCCTCCACACAAACGGCACCCGCCGCAGTGGACCGGGGCGAGGGGACAAAAGTATTTGGCAGTGCTGTGCAAATACGCAAGAAGAAGTAAGTTTTAAAAGCAATTAAAAGCGTCTGACTAAGAGCAGATTAAAAAGCGATTACAACCTAGCAGCTTTGAATGCCTCTGTGTAGCACGAGCGGCAGCTGTGGCACTAACAGCCCCACCTCGCTCCGCTGCACGTCCTCTGGCCCGTCAGCTGATATAGGAGAGCGTCAGAGTAGCTCCGCCCTCTCCCAGCTCGAGGTGGTGTCAGCTGTGAGGAAATGTGATGTCAGCCCCGCCCTCCACACAAACAGCACACGCCGCGGTGGACCGGGGCGAGGGGACAAAAGTATTTGGCAGTGCTGTGCAAATACGCAAGAAGACGTAAGTTTTAAAAACAATTAAAAGCATCTGACGTAAGAGCAGATTAAAAAGCGATTACAACCTAGCAGCTTTGAATGCCTCCGTGTAGCACGAGTGGCAGCAGTGGCACTAACAGCCCCACCTCGCTCCGCTGCACGTCCGCTGGCCCATCAGCTGATATAGGAGAGCGTCAGAGTAGCTCCGCCCTCTCCCAGCTCGAGGTGGTGTCAGCTGTGAGGAAATGTGATGTCAGCCCCGCCCTCCACACAAACGGCACCCGCCGTGGTGGACCGGGGCGAGGGGACAAAAGTATTTGGCAGTGCTGTGCATATACGCAAGAAGAAATAAGTTTTAAAAACAATTAAAAGCGTCTGACTTAAGAGCAGATTAAAAAGCGATTACAACCTAGCAGCTTTGAATGCCTCCGTGTAGCATGAGCGGCAGCAGTGGCACTAACAGCCCCACCTAGCTCCGCTGCGCGTCCGCAGGCCCGTCAGCTGATATAGGAGAGCGTCAGAGTAGCTCCGCCCTCTCCCAGCTCGAGGTGGTGTCAGCTGTGACGAAATGTGATGTCAGCCCCGCCCTACACACAAACGGCACCTGCCGCAGTGGACCGGGGCGAGGGGACAAAAGTATTTGGCAGTGCTGTGCAAATACGCAAGAAGAAGTAAGTTTTAAAAACAATTAAAAGCGTCTGACTTAAGAGCAGATTAAAAAGCGATTACAACCTAGCAGCTTTGAATGCCTCCGTGTAGCACGAGCGGCAGCAGTGGCACTAACAGCCCCAACTCGCTCCGCTGCGCGTCTGCTGGCCCGTCAGCTGATATAGGAGAGCGTCAAAGTAGCTCCGCCCTCTCCCAGCTCGAGGTGGTGTCAGCTGTGACGAAATGTGATGTCAGCCCGCCCTCCACACAAACGGCACCCACCGCGGTGGACCGGGGCGAGGGGACAAAAGTATTTGGCAGTGCTGTGCAAATACGCAAGAAGAAGTACGTTTTAAAAACAATTAAAAGCGTCTGACTTAAGAGCAGATTAAAAAGCGATTACAACCTAGCAGCTTTGAATGCCTCCGTGTAGCACGAGCGGCAGCAGTGGCACTAACAGCCCCACCTCGCTCCGTGAGGGCCAAAGTCATTGACATTGTCACACCTGTGATTGATTCAATTCTGAATACCTCACTAGCTGCTGCTGAGGTCGCGCCTGACTGGAAATTGGCAGTTGTTGAACCTCTGAAAAAAAAAACTTAGCAGGCCCCACAATAATGTCCAGCTTCGCCCCATCTCACTACTCCCCGCTTTGAACAAAATATTTGAAAAATTGGTTAATGGCCAATTAAACGCATTTTTGAAAGATGCAAATATACTTCATCCACAGCAGTCCGGCTTTCATCCAAGACACAGAGTCAGCCCTGTTGGAAGTCACAGACACCCTAAAATTGACTTTGGATGTGGAAAATAATGCAGTGTTGATTTTATTAGACTTATTTGCTACATTCAATACCATCTCACATGACATTTTGCTCCAATATATCAAGGACTCTGGGATTTCTCAACTCACCCTGTCCTGGATTAAATCCTTCCTAACAGATCATAGACAAACTGTTTTGTTAGGACTTTTTTATCCACAGAAAGAACTGTGACATCAGGGGTTCCACAGGGCTCATCTCTTAGCCCTGCATTATTTAATATTTATATGACATCCCTGAGTTCTCTGATTACTTCCTTCAGAATAGAAACCACTTCATATTCAGATAATGCACAGAAGATCTTATCCCTGGACAAAGCATCCATTGGCTCTGAGCTTAATTTAAAAAACTGCCTTACCAAAGTTATCAAGGCGAATGCAATCCGATCATTTAAAATGTAATACCAATAAAACTGAGATAATGCTGCTTGTCAAGTCAAATTCTTTTGCCCCAGCCCAATGGTGGCCAAATTCTGTGTCCCCCGGCCTGGCACTGTTGAGGTCATAAGAAATCTTGGAGTAAAATTCGATGCCTCCTTGTCCTTCCGCCCACAAGCTCTTGCAGTAGCAGGCATGTGGTTTAATCTAATAAAATCATTGAGAGCATTTTTGATTATCTCCCTCTGGCTGCAAGGAAGACAGTGGCCTTCTCCCTAATAACTTCTAGATTGGACTACTGCAATAGTCTTTATGCAGGATCCTCAAAACAAACTATCGATATACTCCAGATTGTGCAGCATGAGGCAGCCAGACTTGTGCTGAAACTTTCCAGACGATCATCTGCCTTGGCAGCTCTGAAAGCCTTACACTGGCTTCCAGTGCATAAAAGGGTCCTTTTTAAAACTCTCCTATTGTCCTTTAGGCTTACAGATCCACTGGAGATATCTAACGGCCAGATTTACCCATTATACTAAAAGGACCCTGAGATCTTCCCATGCAACTCTGCTTATGCACCTCTCTTTTATACTCAGAACTTCAGGCGGTAAGTCCTTCTCAGTTCTGGGTACTAAGGCATGGGACCAACTTCCCAGTCATTTAAGATTTATTGAATCTGAAGTAATTTTCAAAAAGCAGCTGAAAACCTGGATTTTGTATCCCTCGATGCACTTTATTACTCTCTAATTCTCTGACCTATTATCCTTCTGGGACTTTTTCTTGCTTGATTGAGTAATTTCTTTCCGTACAGCACCAGGATGCTCCTTTGGGAGGGTCAGCATTCTTTACAAGTTTCCAATTCATTCATTCATTCATATATGTCACCCGTTGGGTAGGCCATGGACAGCCCAGAGGGCAGGGTGCAATGCATTTAAAAAGCAGGACATGTACCGTTAAGTATCACATGTCCTGGTGTTGAAAAACTCTTAAATTTGTTTTTAACTTTTTCACTACTGCAAGGCCTATATCTCCCATAGAATAACATTAGGATTACTGTATTATATTTCTAATTTGAAATTGTAACTTATGGTGAAGTAGGATTTTAAATTACAATTCTGAAAATGCCCCTTTTAGAAAGTTGGTATTTTCTGGCTTTAGCCATTTGGTGCCTGCAGTCGGTCTCTGGTCACATGACTGGGTGTAGATGGCAATTGGGCTTTGATGTGTATTCCACCTAGACAGCCACACACAATGGAAGCTTACGTGTGAATTGGTGGGCCATCCTTGCAGGTTGGGAGGGAGGAGCTGGGCACAGCTTCACTTGCACCTGAATAGGCTATGTCCTGTTCCCACACAAAGGACTGCCTGCCCCCGGTAGTTAGTCTGGAGCCTAGCTGATAGGTCAGGACTTCTGTGCACTTCAAAGGCTTGTCTTTGAAGTCTCCCACACTTCAAAGGTACTACTGAATATAAGTACTGGGCCTCTGACACCACCACTTATGTACACTTCTGACCATGTGGATTCTCTGCCAGGAAGAAGGACTGCTGTGCTGCTGAAGGACTGCCATTTTGCTGGACTGCTGCTCTAGAAGAACTGCTGCCCTGCTGGGCTGACCTGCTGCCCTCCTTTCCTGGATGAGAAGGACTGAACCTGCATCTCTTGAAACAAGAACCCAGAGTGACTCCAAGGGCTAGGTGACTGGCATCCCAATCTGAAGCCTCAGGGACATGACAAACTTCCAACCACCTTGCATCTACACCTGGGCTCTGCCAGCTCTGAGACTACCCTACCAAGTGGTGCCACGCCAGTCATGGACCCTTGGAAGTTGACCCAAGGTGCTTACCAGCAGAACCGAGGCATATTTTCTGCGGAGCAGCACATTCTCAAGCCACAATGACACATCTCCTTTGCTGAGCTGCTTATGCTCGAGCAGAACCAACACATCGCTGCTGATGAATGAATTGGACCTGGCGCAGAAGGTCCACATTGCCTTTGCAGTCTTCGGAACCGATGCATCACTGATGGCGCAGCACATCTCCGATCCAGGTCCTCGCATCTCTTGTCGACGGCAGCTCAAAGATGATGCCAGCCTCCTCATCGCAGCCTCACAGCTCTTCAGAACCGATGCATCACCAGCTGTGCACTGTATCCTTGATGCCTGGCCTTCACATCACAAGCTCCATCGACGGGATCCTCAACGCTGATGCACCAGGACCTCACACCGCAGCCTCACAACATCTAGGAACCGACACATTCCTTCAACTGCATGATGCTTCTTCACCTCAGATCCACACAATCCACTTTAACTAGGATTGAAGAGGCTTTGTTCAGTGGACCTAACCTGGCCCCTGCAGCTGGCCCATGTTCCATTGTAGTCATTCTGAACTTGTGACTTTGTCCCGATCCAGCACGACCAAATGTCCCTTCTTGGCGCTTTTGACTTTGTGGTGCTATTTTACCCTAAAACTGTAAAACTCAATATCTCCTGTATATCCAATTGGATTTTTGTCATTTTGGTCATGTTTTATTTGTTCAAATATTGACTACTTTTCTAACTCTACTGTGGGATCTTTTTGCGTGGTGTTTTCACTGTCTTTACTGTTTGAAGTGTTGCACAAATACTTTGCACATTGCCTCTAAATTTAGCCTGAGTGCTCTGTGCCTAGCTACCAGAGGGTGAGCACAGGTTAATTTAGGGCTTGCCTGCCTCTTACCCTGACTAGGATTGGGGTTGCTGTTTGACCAGCACTCATACCCCAGGCAACCATTAACCCAATTTCTAACCATTACCAAACACCAGTTTTGTCCAAGTTCAGAATGAGGAAGTTAGCATTCATCCAGATAGCTACTTGCACAAGACAGCTTTTAAACTAATCTTGTAGATAGCTAAGATTCCCATCCATCCTAATTATTATTTCGGTATTGTCTGCTTAACCATGGAACTGGAAGCCAAAAGATGCAATCAAGTCAGACAGTGGGGCAAATTAGACATTAAATAGTGTGGGACTGAAAGTTGATTCCTAAATTAGAATAAAATAAAGTCTAATGAATAGCCTGTATTTTGTTCTACAAGAATTACTCAAACCATTGAAGGACATTGCCCTAGATAACATCTGATCTAAGTTTATTTAGCAAAGTGGAGTGCAATATCATTCCAAATGCAGCCAACAAATCACGAAAGATGAGGGCTCCAAAGTTCCCACCATCCAAAATCATGCGAATGTCAGTACCAGCGGCTGTGAACACTGTTTCCGTACTAAACGTGGGTACATTGTTTTCTTCAATAAAATGGTATATCTGGGTATTTACCCAGCTTTCCAAAATCTTATTGAAAAAAGGCAAGAGGGTAATAGGACGATAATTTGCAGGAATGTTGGGGTCAAATGTGTCCTTCTTTAAAGTGAGGGGAGACACGGGCAGTTTTTAAAAAGCAGGAACATGACCATTCACTAATGACTTATTACAGATTGTGGTCTTGATTTAATTGATTACCACATCCTCTGTTTTAGGCATAAAAAGTGTCCAAAACTTAAGAGGAATGATCCTTCTTGATGTAGTCCACGTCTCTGTCTTAACTAGTGGGATTCTGTGGCTACTTGGCAAAATCATGTTCCAAAAGAATGTCATAAGAAGGTATCATGGAAGTTGATAGCATTTTGCCTTCCCTTTGACAGTACATATCTTTTGGAGTGGAGCTTGAGGATCAGGTGCATAAGCTCCATGAGAAGAAGAAGCATGCCTCGTCTGTCAGACAACAACCTCGATCTTCTCCCACCGTGGCTGGGAATAGTCTTCCTTTTGTCAACATTTTAGTTTACAGCAGCAGTGTTCTCAGTCTCACACACATTTGGGCATGTAGTTTTCTGGACCCTACTCTCATGAACAGAAACAAGGCTTACTTGCTAAGTAGCAGGGCTCTTGAATATGCCAAATTGGGCCCTGGCACATTCAGCATTTTACAGGAGATTTAGAGACTTAAGACATCTAGGATCTTCAGGTATTCTGGAAGGTCTATGTGATTCAATTGGTTTTTCACCCACCAGCCTCATGAGCTAGGTCTACTCCTTGACCAGAGTGTTTTGACAGGATGGAAGCCTCTCTGGACAGCCCTCCTGTTAGACTTCAGAGCTGGGACACCAAAGTGTTGGCCTATGCTGACGACGTGGCAATAATCACTACGGATCCAGACAGGGCTCTTCGCTCTGTGGAAACGATAGCGGAAGCATTTGGGGATCAGTCAGGGTTTCTGTTAAACAAAGCTAAAACCCAGGTATTGATAAATAAATATACGATCACCTCTGATAGTAGGATCATTGAGGAAGCTATATATTTGGGTATCTGCATTACAGCGGGAGTGGATTGTATAGTCGATTTAAATCTATCCCCTATTATGGAAAAAATCAAGAAGGATTTTAGTTGATGGGGCAACCTGAAACTCTATAATGGGGAGATGCAACCTTGTTAAAATGATGATATTGCCAAATTTGTTGTATCTCTTTCGTATGATTCCTCTTGAGGTCCAAAACGACTGGTTTAAAATACTTGAGAGCTTGGTGGCAAGATTAATTTGGTCTTATGGAAGGACTAAGAGGGCTAATGCATTTCTGTGTCTACCCAGAGACAGGGGAGGGTGGGGGCCCCCCAATTTTAAGTTATATTATCTGGCTGCAGCTTTCAATATTATGGCCCTTTATTTAATAACAAGGCAATGGAGGGAGAAGTTGCAGGCTATGTCCCCTCAATATATGAGCTCTTGATAGGGACAACTGCCAATGGCTGTCTGTTGAAGTTTTTTTAGCCAAGTTACTTTAAAAGAACTCAGTTCAAGACTTTGATTGCAGCATTTTGGAACTGGGCATGTGTTGTAAAAAACTTGGGGTTGGTAGATTTAGCAGGTATACTCCTTTGCTCAGTAAAGATCAGCTCCCCAGGGTTTTTCAAGATAATTGTTTAGCAAGGTGGGAGTTGGGGTGTTTGTTAGGATTGGGGATCTATTAGTAGGGGAGCATATTATGTCTTTTGAAGTGGTTAGGGGTAGATTTAATATTGGGCCTCGGAACTTCTTTAAATACTTACAGCTGAGGGATTTTCTTTTGAGGAAGACTGTGGGTGTGGTGGACTTTGCTCAGATTCCCACGATGGAAATGCTAACAAAGGATATTGGCCCCTCAATCTCACAATTATATGGTTGTATGCTGGATGGGATCCCGGATGATCTGGATAAGCACAATGTGAAGAGGCAGGTGCGGCTTGATCTAATGGATTCCGGCTTCCTGAAATCACTCGAGCTGGGGGGATCAATTTTGTGTTCAGCTAATCTGTAATCACAACATTATAAAATGATTTTTAATTTGTATGTAACACCTGCAAAAAATTTGAAATAGGTGGGGATGCAGGGATCTGCTGTTTCAGATGCCAGGCATCTGATGTGGATTTGGCCCATATGTTCTTCACCTGACCTAATCTAAAACCACTCGGCCTGGAAGTAGCAGGGTTTCTGGGCAACATTCTAAAACTTAATATCTGCCTGTCTCCCCAGCTTATTTTATCAGGGACAGATGAAATAGACAGAGGGGATGGGGAAGGTCTAATTTTTATATGTCAGTTTTTGGGCTTTGTGTGGCTACAGCATGAGTTGATCCTCTACCCCCGACCTTTCAGCAATGGAAGGGGCGTTTCCTGCACATTTACAACTTAGAAACAGCACTTTACAAATGGAAAGGCAAGAAGGGAAGAATTAAAGGGAGGAGGATCTGGGGGCCAGTCTCAACCTGGGTCTCTATGTTTAAATAATCTGCTGGCTGAGATAGCATTGGGGTAACGCCTGGAATTAATGAATTTCTAGCCTGGCATTGATTTTTTGTTGATATTTATTAATGGCTAACAATGAAATTTGTTACTTTACAATGTATTTATGTTAAACTTGCTGCTGCAATTTTTACTTTATCAATAAAAAAAATTAAAAAGAGTTTTTTGACAGACAGTGATGCTCCGTTGGGCTCTTTTGTCTCTACAGAAGAATAGTTCTAGGGTTTAGGTTCCCATACTAGAGATGGAGCCGGAGGTCTACTGAGGCATCTTTCTGGTTTCCAAGATTTCAACTGATTTCTGGGTCAACATTAACTTCAAAGCTATCAATCAATGGGTGATAGTCCTACCCTGAAAGATAGATAGAGGACTTTATGGTTGCAAAGCAATTTCCTGGATTCCGATTTTCCTATCCGTCTGGAATTTAGACATTAGTAATTCCTTTATTTCTATGTTCAGGAGCTTCCCCTCCAGCTCCAAGGACTGCCAGGTGTGACAATTGGTACCAAGGTCTGTACCATGGTCTCACATTGACTCCTTGTGTTTTCAACAAGAAAGAGCCTCCAATTACAGCTCTTCTTCCTCTGTTATGGGCGGCTGACCTATCCATAACTGAACAACTGTTCATACTTGCCCCTTTCAAGACTCAAACTCTGGAGAGTGTGGTAAATTATATTCCTGTCTAGATTTCTACTCCTACTCCACCTCCCAAAAAGCACAGATGACTCCATCCCAAGAAGTTATTTTCATGGGAGCTTGTTTCTGGGTGGTCCTGGACATGGTGCTCCTTGCTGAGTGTAGGTTAACACAACACCACACCTGTTGTACTCCTTTCATGGATGTTACCCACTGCTTTCCCATTGTCTCATCTGCATGCATATTGGCTTCTTGCTTCCCATGCCTTTCAGACTTTGGTCTCTCAGAAGTAACTTTAATCTCGCCTCATTTTCCGAGGCCCTCCACTTTACTCCAGAACTCCTTCAATAGCGTAGCTGGATGTTAGTGCTTTCAGATGAGGAGCAAATCTGGGGGAGTTGTCTCGTTGGCAGCTGTTTCCAAGCCCTTCAGCAGTTTATGTGTGTGCTTCACAGTGGGTATTTTCCGTTGATGTCCAAATAGTAACAAGGGCTTATATACAACTACTTAATTGGGCCTGAAACATTCGGCAAACAATTGGATCAAATTGGCTTAATGCCACATACTGTCTTTGACTGCCTCTTATGTCAGAGATCTGTACAAAGGTATGGGAAGACCTGCTGAGCAGGATCTTCAGATCCATGCATGATTTATTTAATCTCTGTTCACGGATGTGTGACTGTGCAGAAGGTTCAAGACTCATGCTTATGGACCTGTAGGCACCCTCAACCTAAGCTCAATAGTCCCACTTTTGTTCTTGCTGCCCTGTGCTGGGGACATGGGGAGTGGATGCTCAACCTTGAGGTGATTTCAATAGCTCCTATGTTGGTTTACATTCTTCCCTTTAATCCCTAGATTAATGGTTCAGATCTAGGAGGAAAACGGGGCGGTGATTATGGTGGTTACCTTATTGCCCTACAGATTGTGGGTTCCCCTCCTTTGGGCTCTTTCAGTAATTCCTCCTTGAATTACACCATGGGTCCTGTAAGAAAACAGGGGTTTTGCAAGTTCCCCCAACTTTTTACCCCCATTTGGACTACTAGCTTCTGGTTTTAACTCTGAAAGTGCACTGGAGCCTGCTAACAATGCCCTAGTGCCAGTGCGCTCTCCCTTAATAGGATGTATATGAATTAGGATCCTCAATTGGCAATGAATTTAACCCGCTTCCAAGTCTCTGATAAGTGGTACCCAGGGCTTGAGAGCTAAAGGGGTCACCAGGGCCTGAAGCACTGATTGTGCCATCCTGAGTAACCCAAGTACACAGATGACAGCAGTCCTGCCATTGCAGACTACATGAGCAGTACAAACTGCTCAAACTCAACTTTGCCCCATCATGAGTGGCAAGGTCACAGCACTATTTTTAGTATAAGTCAGTCACCCCTAAGGTAGGCCTCCTGAGCGCAGGTGACAGGGTGCAGTATATTAATGGTGTGGACATATAAGTGCAAGTTTATATGTCCCTATAGTAGCTTCTTTCCATTAAGGTCTACTATAAGTGTTCGGGGGGCCATAGGATAATATGGGCTAGCACCCGGGCCCTCAAGGTTGCCAGCTCTGTTATGGTCCTACTGAAAAGGGTCATGTTTGGTATTAAACCACTTGTCTCATCAAACCTGACATGATTCCCATGTCAGATTTGATGTGACATTCACCCAGGAGGCTACCTTAGAGGTTGCCCACCTGGTTGCCCCAGCCTTTCCTGTGCACTGACTGACACCCTGCAGCTGCTGTCGCCAAGACAGAAATCTGACCCCCTTCTAGTAGCAATGAACACTCCCAGGAGTCATAAACAAAGGCCTGCCTGGGAAGGAGGTGGCACCTCTCGTCCTGATGGGATGGCTAGTGAAGTAGCACATCAAGGCGGTGAGTTTTAAAGCTTACACCACATCTGATATGCATCCAGGCTGCCTCCAAAAGGAGGAAACAGCCATCTCTCTGCCCCCAGGCACATTTGCTCCCGGGCAGGTGGGAAAAAGAGTTAGTCAGGAGGTGTATACCCCCAGACAGCTAGCCACACCCTTAGGGTGGGCTACCTGGTCTGTACTGACAAGCAAGGGTTCTGCCATTTTTAAAAGTGGCAGAATAAAGGGTTTTGGGTAGTAAAGTTGGCACACCCTCCCGGATGTGGTCACCTCAGGGGCAGATTAGCCACTGGGACTAGTAGCCCATTGACTACTTGCAGCTACATCCTTAAGACCCCTAAATCTAGGATTAAAGGGTCACCCCTGTCACCAGAACCTCAGACCTGATTTGACTTGTATGAAGGACAAAGAAGAGACCCGAGTCTGCTACTTCAGGAACTGCATGAAGAAAAGGCTTGTTAGCCTGCACCTGTGGCAACCACCCTACAACTGCAACACTGCAACACATCCCAGACCAAAGACCGGCTCCCCCAGACAGAGGGGCCCCTTTGAGAGCCAAAGGCAACTCACAGAACGCCTCTGTACTAGTGGCACTAGTCCCCTGGGTTCTGCAAGTAAAGCACGCTCCCGGAAGCAAAGAATCACTGGCCATCGGGTCTGATGATGGATCAGCCAAAAGTAAATGGTCTAGTGTTTTGTGGGAAATGTAGTCTTGACCTCCAGTAGGTTTCAGGTGGCTATCATTTTCCACTAGACTCCAGAATATCGAAATAACTCAAGGCTGAGCTTGCCGCTGCTGCCAAGGCTTGTTGGTGGCCAGTCCAGCTACCACTACCTTTGTTTGACACTGTGACTCGTGCAAACACCCCAGCATCTTCAGCTCCCCCATGGCTACCGCTTCAGCCTCAGGGCCAGCCAGGACAACTCTGCACCGGGCTCTATGAGCCAGGTAAAGTTCAACTGACTCTTATGGCCTGGACCTGGGTAGGCCCGGTTGGAATTCTACTTCAGCTTGCAGAGATGATGGAATTCAGTAATTCCACCCTCCGCATGTAACGTGGATTTCCTGCAAAATTCCGCCATTTGGCGCATGGCAGATTTATAATCCTGATGGCGTGAGTGAGACTTGTGTTAGTGTGCGCTGGTAAGCGCAACAAGATTTTCTGACTGCTGGTGAGTGCACGTGAGATTTGCTGCCACTAGCGCGGCTTACGCCCATCACGGTGCCTTCCGGTGCCATAGCCGTGACGCTGATGACTGTAAGTGGCTGCTTCTCGAGCAGATTCTCAACTCGAGAAGCAGCTAAAGCAAATCGGAGAGACATTTTCGTGTGAATATTCTACTTCAATGGACAGTTCAGGTTGTTTTTCATCACGAAAAGCATTTTTTTAATTTTGCTTATTTTTTTTTCAACAAGAAGGAAGCGCCCCAGAGACTCCAACTTCCTCATCACTTCCTGCAGGCTCCTCCCAGTGCTTTGTTCATCTCCTGGTCCATTTTCATTTGGATTTCAAGGTAGAAGGATCACCCTCTTGTAATTCCAGCTGCATATATATACCATTGGATTTTAAAGATTTTGTTTTAAAGACATCACAAGTAAGTTCAATAACTTTTGTATACGGCTGTTGCTTGTTTGATAGAGGGCATGCACCAGTATTTATTTGTACTTTTATTTGATTTCTTAATTTGTTTGTGGTTGTGGTGGGTGGCCTCAAGTCCCGTAGTTTCAATAGGGGCCTAGTAATTTATTAACATGAAATTCTTTATCTTTTGTAAGGGAAAAAGGTTGTACAGTTCAGTACATTTTCTCCATGTTTGTTACATTTACACTATTCATTTATTTTACTATGTGGCCTAGTTTGTCCAAGGGCCATCCAGCCAGTCATTGGGTACATGAAACAACTGTCTTTGTGGTATATGTTGTTTTAAAATATCATTGATGCCAGGGATGCCATTGGATTACATAAAAAATGTGGGTTTTCTTCTTGTTTTTATATTTTACATTATTTTCTGCAAAAAGTGTATTTTGGTGAGGTAATATTTGATGCCTTGAGAGGATGTGTGTTGTAGTTTTTATACCTCACTTAAGTTTTGTTTTGGCATTGCTAAATTGATGTAGTGCTTTCATCATTGTTAACCATGCCTCCTTTGTATGGTCAGTGTGTGTGTGTGTGTGTTTGCCATAGGCCACAATTTGTCTTTGTTCTCCGTGCCATGGGGCCGGGGGCCATTTTGTATAGTCAGGGTCTATAGGACTGTATGTGTTCCTTGTTGTCCCTGTCGCCTTGTTGTTTGACCATGTGGCTGGTGGCCATTTTATATAGCCAGCCAGTGTGATTTTGCCATAGGCCTTCATGTGGTCTTTACTGAGCCCATGCCTCCTTGCTTTTTGTTGTTTGACCATGTCACCTGGTGGCCATTTTGTGCTGCAAACCTGTGTGGTTTTGTCATTGACCTGCATGTGTTCTTTGTTGTGTTCATCATGCCTCCTTGCTTGTTGTTGTTGTTTGACCATGTGGCTAGTGGCCATTTTGTGTAGCCAGCCAGTGTGCATTTTGCCATAGGCCTACATGTGTTCTTAGTTGTCCATGCCTCCTTGCTTGTTGTTGTTGTATACCATATAGGCAGTCGCCGTTTTGAGTAGTCAGCCAATGTGCTTTTGCCGTAGGCCGGCGTATGTTCTTTGTTGTGTCAATGCCTCCTTGCTCGCTTTTGTTGTTTGACCATATGGCCGATAGCCATTTTGCGTAGCCAGTCCGCGTCCTTTTGCCATTGTTGAGATGTGTCACCTGATATTACAGAACAACTTTTATCTGTTTGATGAAGATTGGTACCAACAAGTGAGGGGGCAGGCTATGGGTTCAAGGTTTGCTCCTTCCTGCGCCAACCTCTTTATGGGGTGGTTTGAAAGGGATAAAGCTAAAGTAGAGATGAGATGCACTCCTTTATCAATTTACTTTGTCCAAAGTTACTCAGAGTTAAACATTAACGGCGTGCAATACTTGCTCCGCGCTCCGTCTCGTTGCGCTGCAACATTTACAAATCACGAAGGGACCAACTGCGGTTCCGCCAAGCTACACAGCCATAGAATCCGAATCCAATGAATCAAATTCATATTATTTATCCTAACATTTTATCCATTTTTTCACCAAGAGTTTCACCATATTTTTAAACTTATTCTTGTCTATTAGTTCGATTAATTTTATTCAGTAAATATTTCGCTTCGATGTTCACAAAGGCTCAGGAGTCAAAAATGGGTTCCACATGCCATGTTTTATTGTAACGACCCAATGCATTTCGGGACAAAATTCCCTTCTTCAGGGGCATCTGAAAATACAAGCACGTATGTATGTTTAGTAGGCTGTGTCAACATAATGCAACACTTAGTCTGAGCTTTAAAGCAACATCCATCTATTATACAAAAGATATGCACATAATCAATCATTAACCCTCTACAGGTTAACCTGGTTGGTACCCCAAGAACCAAACAGCACCCCCTTTAACTAGAAGGGGATTCCGGATTGTTATTCTAACTGATATGGAATTTTTAGAAATGTGGTTTTAAGATGCAGGCCAAACTAGCATGCTATGGTAAGTGCAGACAAGTTCACAGGATTTTCCACGCTTTCCAGCAAATGAGATCACTATTCTAGTTAAAGGGGGTGGGTGGACTGAGGGTGAATGTGCTGCGCTGTACAGCTGAGAACTGTGTGGGAGGTTTCAGAAGGGACGGAATGGTGGACGCTGCTGTTTGGTTCTTGGGGTACCAACCAGGTTAACCTGTAGAGGGTTAATGATTGATTATGTGCATATCTTTTGTATAATAGATGGATGTTGCTTTAAAGCTCAGACTAAGTGTTGCATTATGTTGACACAGCCTACTAAACATGCATACGTGCTTGTATTTTCAGATGCCCCTGAAGAAGGGAATTTTGTCCCGAAATGCATTGGGTCGTTACAATAAAACATGGCATGTGGAACCCATTTTTGACTCCTGAGCCTTTGTGAACATCGAAGCGAAATATTTACTGAATAAAATGAATCGAACTAATAGACAAGAATAAGTTTAAAAATATGGTGAAACTCTTGGTGAAAAAATGGATAAAATGTTAGGATAAATAATATGAATTTGATTCATTGGATTCGGATTCTATGGCTGTGCAGCTTGGCGGAACCGCAGTTGGTCCCTTCGTGGTTTGAAAGGGAGCATGCCTGGTCACCCAGAGCCACTACCTGGACAGATGACTTATTTTTTGGGGGTCGCTTTATAGATGACATTTTTATAATTTGGAGAGGAAGCAATGAGAGTTTGGAAAGCTATATGGAGTATCTAAATGATAACAGCATGAAGGTGAGTTTCACCAATTGTCACAGTAAAAATCAAATTGATTATTTGGATGTACGGCTGTACATTGCAAACAATAACATACAAAGCAAATTGTATAGAAAAGATACCTCCACTAACAGCTTACTCAGAGCTGACAGTGCACATCCCCGATCTGCCATCTCGGGCATCCCTTACGGTGAGATGATACGACTAAGAAGGAACTGCAGTATGGAACAAGATTTTGTGGAATGTTTGGATGATTTTAAACAGAGGTTACGTGACCGTGCACACCCTGAATCACTCTTAGAAAAGGCAGAATAAAGAAATTCTATAATTAAGAGAACTGATACTCTGAAAACGAAACCTAGGAGCAAGCCCATTGAACATATATAGCATTGGTTACTACTTATAATCAACACCATCACCAGATCTACAACATTTTTACAGAAGAACTGGGATCTATTAAAAGGTGTACCAGGATTGACTAATGTAATCACGGACAAACCCCTGGTCATATATAAAAGAGGCCCCACTATTAGAAACAAAATAATGAGGAATTACTCAAAACCCCAAAGTAGTATGCAAACAGGTTCTACCTAGTTAACCCAACCCAAAGGTTTCTACACCTGTGGTGGTTGTATTGTATGTGAGAATGGCTGTAAACTTAAGGAATTCCAATACAATACATAGAAGAAATATCGAATTGATCAATTCATAAACTGTAATAGTACCTTTGTGATTTATGTCATCATTTGTAATTGCAGTAAAATCAATATTGGTAGTACCATCAGAGCTCTTAAAATGAGAATGCAAGAACATAGGAGAGCTGTAAATAACAAAGATGACAAGTCACCACTCGTCCAACATATGTTAAAACACCATCCAAACGTGATGGAGTTTAAATTCTATGGAATTCAGAGATTAGAGAAAGACCCAAGGGGTGGAGACAAAGAACTGAGACTGAGGCAAAATGAAGCAAAATGGATTAGCAGACTTAGAACAGTACAGTTAGGGCTCAATTTGGAAACTAAGCTACGTTTTTTCTTATAACTGAGAACTGTACTTTTGTTCATACAGAGTAGTGCCTACAATAAACTTAATAGAATTTAGACCATTGGCTTTTTTCTATTGTTACTCCAATGGGGATCTGTATTGAAATGCATATTTGTTTGAAGTTATGGGTGGATGTACTAATAGAATTAAGACCGTTGACCTTTTTTTTCCCCATTGTTAAACCAATGGAGATATCTATTTATATGCATATCTGTTTAAGAGCCATGAAGGTATGGGTGGATGTTCTAACCAAGGTGTCTAGTAATGCTGTGAATTCTTACTACACCAATAATTTAACACTCTGTAATATAATGCTATTCTTCTCTCAAATTGCTATGGTTGCAAATATTAGGATAGGAACTCCATAATTATCCCACTTAGTGCTCTTATTTTCTCGTATTACATCCCTATTCATTAATTTTATGATTATTGGTGACAACTATTTTACTTTTAATACTGACATGAGTTGAGTTTCTCCAACTTAGACCACAGTGTGGGCTCGCGAGATGCGTATATCGCATGATTTTACAGAATGAAATGGTATCCATGTCTATTGATCAGTCCGTATATATTGGTGTGGGGTATTGGCCAGACTTGTATGGCTATTGCATACTCGCAGTAGTATGAAACCTCTTTACTCTTGTATGTTTAATTTAATATATACTCCAACTCACTTGTTTTTTGAGATTGGAACACTGAAGAACAGACGTTCAGGCCACTTGTCTTTTCCCCTTGTGGATATAATTTCAAGGCTGTGATTGGCTGACTCAGCGATTTATCATTGTAATATGGATGTTTTGTGATTGGCTTGCGGTCTCAGCCACTTTTATTCCCTGTGTGGGTACATTTGCGAGACTGTGATTGGCTGTTTCAATGACTTATCATTGTAATATGGAGGCTTTGTGACTGGCTTGCATTTCTGGTGCTGAAGAACAGATACTTATGTTGGTTTAATTTTCCCCTTCTGGATATATTAGCGATGTTGGGATTGGCTGGTTTACCGACTTCTCAAGGCAATATGGAGACTTTGTGATTGGCTCGCTTTTTCAAATGGACTGGAGAGGGAACGGGTCACTACTAAAATATCGGCATCTCGGTTGCTATGCCGCTTAAACTCTTTACATTTTTTAATTATGATTGACATACTGAGATGGTCAGCTACTAAATGGACCGGGAATTAAGAGACCGGCTATTTGTTAAGGCTTAAGATTCGGCAGTACACATGCTTTGCAGCCTAAACTTTTACATCTGTGGATACAATTGCTAAGCTATGATTGGCTGCTTTGGTGGCTTCCCGTTCTAATGGAAAGCCTTTTTGGTATTGGTCCGCATTCAAAGCGAACTAGAGAGGGAGCAGGCCTCTCTGCGATTCGGCATCTTAATTGTCATGCCACCTTTTAGATAAATGGCCCTGATAGTAAATGATCTCTTCTGTTTCTAGTATGGATATAAGGCAATAATCCTTGAAAGTTTTGAATGACAGGACGCTACAGGGATTCCCAGCATATGTTCACTATGAAATATAAAAGAAGATCACTTCAGCTATCTTTAAAAGATATATCCAAGTGAGTTTTGTGTTTAATAGGCTCTTTTGGAGAGTTGACTTAGGGTCGTGATTTGTCAAATACTGGCTTGTAGTATTTTACTAATCCCTTGACACTTACTAGTGTAATAACGGTTCTAAATCCTCATTACCCACCCTCCTGGATGAAAACTGTGCCCTAATATTGGTACGTGGGCCTTAAGCAAATTGAGAGTTTTAAGAATAACAAGGGATAAAAAACATTGTGACAATGCAATATTTAAGTAATCTTTGGACACTTACTATAAGTGTGATAACGATTCTGCATTCTCATTACTCACCAAACCTCTGGATGAAAACTGTGCCCTAATATCGGCAAATTGAGAGTATTAAGAAGCAACAAGAGATAAAACGATGTGATAATGCAATACTACTTATGCTTTACTTAGATTGATTCGAATCATTGATTGAATAAATAAGGTTGCTATTTTCATTAACTGATTGATATTAGAATGTTGCTTTAAGAATGTATAAAGGGAGGGGGGGTCACATATGAGAGGTGATTTTTATAAATATTAATGCGTGTATAAGAGGAGATTAAATAGTTTGTTCTCCTTTATTTGTTCATGTCTATCTGGTCTCCTCATTGTAGGTTTCTTTAAAACATTTATGTATATTTGAAAATGTATTGTTGCTTATCTAATTGTTTTTACAGCCCTGAGGAAGTCCATGTTGGACGAAACGCGTTGACTGGGCTGATATATTTGACTACAAATAAAGAATAATTGGAAAAAGAGATTTCAAGACTCCTTGGATTCTGTAGATCTTGAGAAATTGTTTATAATTTACAAAAGAATTATGTGTAACTGTATGCTCCTTTTCATTGCTTGATTATTTGGAGAGAAATTCTTTCTCTTTAATTTGTGACTTCTAGCGGTGGGGGTCACAGGAAGTTGAGCATTACCAAGCTATAAATATATTGAGAATTATTATACTTGTTTAGCCTACATTGCCTACACTGCTGTCCTTACAACTCTAATTATTCCTTTTGCCATAGGCCTGCATGTGCTCTTTGCTGTGTCCATGCCACCTTGCCTGTTGTTTGACTATGTGGCTGGTGGCCATTTTGTGTAGCCAGCCAGTGTGCTTTTGCCAGAGGCCTGCATGTGTTCTTTGCTGTTGCCATGCCTCTTTGCTTGCTGTTGTTGTTTTGCCAAGTGTCTCGGTCATTTTGTGTAGCCAGCCAGTGTGCTTTTACATTGGACTACATGTGTTCTTTGTTTTGGCCATGCCTTCTTGCTTGTTGGTATTGTTTGACCATGTGGCCAGCGGTCATTTTGTGTAGCCAGCCAGTGTGCTTTCGCCATTGGTCTGAATATGTTCTTAGTTGTGGCCATGTCTCTTTGCTTGCTGTCTTTGTTTGACCATGTGGCCAGCAGCCATTTTGTGTAGCCAGCCAGTGTTTTTGCCATAGGTCTGCATGTGGTCATTGTTGTGGCCAAGTCTCCTTGCTTGCATTTTTTGTTTGAGCATGTGGCCGGTGGCCATTTTGTGTAGCCACCAGTGTTCTTTTGCTATAGGCCTACATGAGTTCTTAGTTGTCCATGTTTCTTGTGGCCATGCCTCCTTGCTTGTTGTTGTTTTTTGACCATGTGGGCATGGACATTTTGTGTAGCTAGCGAGTGTGCTTTTGCCATTGTCCTATATGTGTTAATTGTTGTGGCTATACCTCCTTGCTTGCTGTTGTAGTTTGACCTTGTGGGCTGTGGCCATTTTTGTGTAGCTAGCCAGTGTGCTTTTGCCATTGGCCTGCATGTGTTCTTTGTTGTGGCCATTCCTCCTTGCATGTGTTCTTTGCTTTACTTGCTGGTATTGTTTGAGCATGTGGCCGGTGACCATTTTGTGTAGCCAGCCAGTGTGCTTTTGCCATGGGCCTGCATGTGTTCTTAGGTGTCCATGCCTACTTGCTTGCTGTTGTTGTTTGCCCATGTGGCCAGTGATTATTCTGTGTATCCAGCCAATGTGTTTCTGCCATAGGCCTACATGTTTTGTTTGTTGTGTCCATGCCTCCTTGCTTGATGTTGTTGTTTGACCATGTGGCCGGTGGCCATTTTGTGTCATCAGCCAGTGTGCTTTTGCCATAGGCATGCATGTGCTCTTTGTTATGTCCATGCCTCCTTGCTTGTTGTTGCTTGACTATGTGGCAAGTGGCCATTTTGTGTTGCCAGCCAATGTGCTTTTGCCATAAGCATGCATATGTTCTTTGTTGCAGCATTTACCCTTTGCTTGGTGTTGTTGTTTGACCAGGTGGTTTGTGGCCGTTTTGTGTAGCCAGCCAGTGTGCTTTTGCCATAGGCCTACATGTGTTCTTTGTTGTGTACATTCCTCCTTGCTTGCTGTTGTTGTTTGACCAGGTGGTTTGTGGCCATTCTGTGTAGCCAGCCAGTGTGTTTTTGCCATAGGCCTGCATGTGTTCTTTGTTGTGGCCATGCCTCCTTGCTTGTTATTGCTGGTTGATCATGTGGACTGCAGCCATTTTGTGCAGCCTGCCAGTGTGTAAATCCTTGTATTCTAGTTTGCAAAACCATTTTCTAGAGAGATTGATAGGAGAGGGCTATTTCCCTGATATCAGTTTAATATGCTTGAGGATCATTGTAGTATAGGTATAGATTAACATTGTCTTATATTATAAGCATTTTTTCTCTGCACCTCCTTCCCTCCCAATTGGTTTTTCATGGTCCCCTATTACACCAGCAATTATTATATTTTTTTTGTTTTTTGTTTTCCTTTTTTAATGTTTTTATTTAAAAAAAAATCATTACTTTTTAATTGTTTAATTTATTTTTTACTGGTTTTTATTTTTAATAATTTGTTTACATTTTCCTCCATCCATCCCCTACCTGCCATGGGTGCCTGCCCCACACCAGCATTCTTTTTTTTAAGGATTGGCATTACTCATTTTCCCCTGGAAAGGTGGACCCCCAGCTTCCATATGCACCCAGCCGCACACCAGCATTCATTTTTTAAGGATTATTCCTTTTTCCCTGGACCCCGCACCTGCCATAGGTGCATAGTACAAACCAGCATTCATTTTTTAAGGATTATTCAATTTTCCCCTGGCCCCCCTGCCTGCCATAGGTGCAAACCAGCATTCATTTTTTAAGGATTATTCCATTTTCTGCCGCACCTCCCTGACTGCCACAGGTGTTTCCCACAAATGTGTATAAAGCAAACAGGTACATCTGTATGATGTTATCCTGATTGTACTGGTTGTACTGTTATGGTAGTGTGGTTTGACTTTGGAATGGATACACTATTGTTATTAATTATTTAGGATAATAGGTAACCACACTAAATTATATTGTCTGTACTATGTATAATTCAAACCACAAAATGCCACATTGCACTAAATTATTTTTTGTTGTTGTCTGTTTTTGGGTGTACAAGAGACATCACCAACAGTACTGCCAGACAGGCCAGTACAAAGTGATGTAACCACAACATGTGACATGTGTCCTTCATTCTCTTCCGCTTGTGCAACTAAGTGTCACTGCCAACTGACAGGTTCAAGATGGCCCCAAAGAAAGGTGTTGCCAAGAAAGTGGCCAGTGAGGAGGAGAAGAAGAAGCTGATTTCCACCACTGGGGTGCTGCCCCAAACCTTTTTCAGGAGACGTGTGCCTGCTGCACTGGCCTCTGGGCAGCAAGCTGGGACCTGCAATCTTACATTAACAGCACCACCCCAACCTCACTCAAAGGCCATGTCTGTCAGTGAGGCAGCCACTGCAATCATGGTGACGAGCAATGAGTCTGAATTGAATTTGTCTCGGCCACAAACTGGTACACAATTGCCACAGGAAACTGAGCAAAATATACAACAGGAGCCACAGCCAGCAATAAAAGATGTTCCTGAAGTAAAATCAGAAAAGGAGGTTGAGCTTCCTGCTGAGCAATATGTACCCGCTGCTGAACCATTGGCTTCCAGATGTCATGGAAGAAAAAGGAAGGGTACTCTCCAAGCCCCCCTTCTTATGAACTGGACATGGATTGGACCCCGGCTGAGTCCGAGACACACCAGGAGAGACAAGAGAAAAGGAAAGTTCCTGAAAGCCTTACAATTATGGAAGGAGAAGAGGATGATGAGCCAGTCATTGTCATGGAAGCTGGCTCAGAGGACACTGACATCATCCCTACTATTCAACCTGCTCTGAGGAATGTGGCAGTGGTTCCATCACCAGCTTCCATAGTTGTAAGGCCACAACTGAAACCTGTATCCACTACTACTTCAGTAGAAGTTCTCACTGCAGAGAGGCAATTGTCAATACACTGACCTACCTCCAGTTCTTCGGGCATTGGCAGTGGCACCAGTGGCCCACTGAAAACGTTCTCCTCCCCAGTTTGGTACTTCTTTATGAATATCAAGCAGGAAGATAACATTGCAATTGTCACACAAGTGTTCATCGAGGTAAGCCTGGTTCACACTATGGTACTGGAGACCAAACGACCCATCTGAAAAAAACATCACACAATCCATTGGAAGGCGCATATTAAAAAAGTTGCAGCAGGTGGTGGTAGTGATGAGAGAGGGGAATCAGCTCTGATCACGGTGGGAGGTGAAAGTGGTGAGGAAGCAGAGGAGGACAGCTTTATGCAAAGCAGCCTTGTCCCCAGCAGTGTGCCAGTATCACCCGCCTCAGCAACCTCGAAATGGCTAAAGAGTCAGATGGAGACAACATAGCATACACATACAGTGACTGCCCCAACAAGACGCACATTGCGCCTACCACCTGCTGGTTCTTCTCACTGAAAGTTGCCTGCATGAGGGACAGCAGAAAAGTAAAAAATACAGGAAACTATAATGGGCATGTTTATGCAGGAGAGGCCCTAAGAGCGCAACAACCCATTGGCACGTTTGTACAATCGGAAGCTGGATAAAATGTTAGCGCTGGACCTTCTCCCTTTTTTATTTTGTGGAAGGAGTGGGATTTTAAAAATTTGTGGTGGCCATCTTCCCGAAATGGAAGGTTTCCAGCCAGACCTATTGTGCGGGAGTTCTGTTCCAGCTTCCCATCATGATGTGCTGCAATTGGTTGGACAGGCTTTGCTGCAGAGTGGTGTTCACGCTATCCACTTTATGACAGACATTCAGACCAGTTATGAAGCCTCTGATTACATGTGTATCACTGCACTCTGGACCTTTTTTGGGGGGGTTAAGCAACATCCATCTACAGGTCTCAGTGCTGAAGAAACCTTTAGGGGCATTTGGTGGCATGCAATAGTAGCCATGTTCGCCATGGAGAAATCCTATACAGTTGCAAACAACTTTGAAGACTTTAACAGCAAGGTGTTTGAATGGCTGCGACCCAGAGGTATCAAAATTGGATTTGTTGCGAAGGACAATGGCAGCAATATAGTTAAGGAGACCATATAACAGGAGTGTAGCCGTATACCCATTTGAAACCTGGGTGATGAGCGTTTATAACAAAAACAATGTCTCAACAGGTAATATTCAATTAGGCTATTTGATAAACATGCACATATAGTTGCAAAAGGACATACAAGGGAGACTCCAAGATTTAAGAAAAGTGCCAGACGCACTATGGGGCTTATTTACAAGGCCCTTGCGCCACTTTTGCGTCATTTTAACATGGGAAAAGTGAAGCAAAAGTGGCGCAAGGGGCTTGTAAATCTGCCCCTATGTATTTAAAGCAAGTGTCGGAAAACAGTTGTAGCAGCACTGTTTACATCGAATGTAAGTTTAACCTGAAAACACTTTATGCACATAAGTGCTCGTGATACACAAGGTGGACGGCTCAAGTGACAAGTGACACAGCGATGAACGGCGCAGAGTGAATAATTGTGAAAATATTTACAAGGTAATTTTGCATCACAAGTTTTTTAGAATTTGTGAACCATAATATAGCGCTAATACAATTGCCAATTTTCTTGGCGCTATAATATGGTTCACAAATTCTAAAAAAACTTCTGTAACTCTTGTAAATAATATAGTGTGATCCAAAAATACCTTGTAAATATTTTCCAAAATTATTCCCTTTGCGCCGTTCCTCGCTGTGTCATGTGTCACTTGCGCCGTCCACCTTGTGTGTCACGAGCACTAATGTGCACAAAGTGTTTTCAGGTTACACTTACATTTGATGTAAACCGTGCTGCTACAACTGTTTTCCGACACATGCTTTAAATACATAGTGCCTCTGGCACTTTTCTTGAATCTTGGAATCTCCCTTGTCTGTCCTTTTGCAACAATATGTGCATGTTTATCAAATAGCCTAATTGAATATTACCTGTTGAGACATTGTTTTTGTTATAAGCAATATAGATAAGGCCATGGCAGATGGTGGCTATTTCAGGGTCCTGTGTTTGCTGCATTACATCAACCTGATTGTGCAGATCTTTCTCAAAAAAGAAGACAGAGGGCCCGATTCACAAAGGTAAACTGAGACGAAAGTCTAAGTTTACAACTTTTAGTATTCACAAAAGTCATTTACTATTCGTAAATGCCCTTTGTGAATAAGAAAAGTTTAACTTTACGACCTTCAGTATTCACAAAGGGCATTTACAAGTAGTAAATGTCCTTTGTGAATACAAAAGTCATAAAGTTAGATTTTCATCTCATTTTTCCTTTGAGAATCGGGCCCATTGTCAGCAACATACTGACCACCTGCAGAAGAATCTGCACTCATTTCAGCCATTCTTTTAAAGCCCGGGATCAGTTGAGGATCATTCAGCATGCTAATAGAGTACCAATTAAAGCCCTCACACAGGAAGTGGCAACACATTGGAAATCGACCTATTACATGTTGCAATGTCTGTTGGAGCAATACAAATTGATCAATGACCTTGTCCACTCCTGGCTCTGAGTCCCCTTCTCCTAACTCGTAAGTTTAGTTTTAAATAAATACTCTCCCCCCATTGCTCAGAAGAAATTACTATTCCTAGTTTTTCTTATAATATCAGGGCTTTGTGTCATGTTGGGAGTGTGGTCTCAGTCTTTGTAAAATTATGATATAAATATAACCCACTAACTGTGTTTTCTTTCAATCCAGTTGCCTGTGACAGATAATCCTTTTGATTAATCTTATAGTTGGAGTTCACCTAGGTGGGAGTAGGACCTCGCTTGTGATGCCTTACCTGTTAGCGCGCTAGTCTGCTACTACTACTACCACCATTAAAAAGGCACCTTCGGAAACCATGCAGTGAGGTTTTGGAGGATTGAGAGAGGTAGCAGCCATTGCTTCATCTATTCAAATAAGAGAACTATCGACTGAAGTGAACTAGTTTAGTTAGTAACTAACTGCTTCTGAAGATTAAGATGTTGTTTATCTAGGTTGTTGTAGGCAATGGCAGCATACCCCCCTAATGGTCAATTCAATTACAGAGGGTAGTAGTACAAGGCTATAACTAACTGGTCTACACTTTGATAAGAGGATTTTAAAAACAGGCTACATTAAAAGACAGCAATGCAAAGTAAAATTAAAACACAAAAAAACAATTTCATGCATAAAGTAGCAGAATAATTGTTCCTTTTAATTTTTCTTAACAATATCAAGAAAACCCACCCTCTCCACCCACCCCAACAGGCCCACCCCTCTCTCCAAACAAATCACCCTGTCACCAACCAATGTCCTAAGAAAACTAAGTCCAATGTCCCATTTCCTTCTCAAATCCCACCCTCTCCACCTACAACAAAAGTCCCTCCCACCAAAGCAAAAAATTAAAAAGGGCTTCAGAGGGCATCGTCTATGCAGGTGCACAGGCTTCCCAACTCTTGGTGAAAGGTTTCCACCTCCTAGTGAAGCAGCGCCATCTCGCGAAGCACATGGCGTTGAAATCGGTCTGAGTAGGAGGTGGCAGCAGTGGTGGATCTGGTGGTTCCCAGCTGCCAGAGGCGCTGGCGATGTTGTGGCCGAGATGGAGGTGCTGGCGGCTGGCTGGAGGAACTCAGGCCCGGGGCAGTTGCAGATGCCTCTGCCTCTTCTGCCTCCTCCTTCTCCTCCAGAGCCACCTGCTGACGATATTCAGTCTAGATGGCCTCCATCTGGTGCCGCTTGGGGCTGCCTGCTATCTCCTGCTAAGATGGTGGCAGTGTTGGACCAACAGGAGTACCCATATGGAAAGAAAAAAAAGACAAATTGTAAACAATACTCTGAACAAACACTTCTCAGTTACATTGCATCTATCTTAATGCTCGTTCTATCCCCAAGCATGCCTCAGAACTCTGGGATTTCTTAGACAATACAAAGCCTGATATCTGTTTTATCACAGAAATCTGGCTAAACTTGTCCTCCTCCTCATCCTCTATAGCTATAGCATTCCCCCAAGGTTACAGCATAACCAGATGTGATAGACTGCACAAAAAGGGAGAGGGAATAGTCATCGCAACAAGAAATCCTCTGAGAGTGGATACCTTGGACTCCTGTTCCACCCCGTCAGTGGAAAATATAATTTTCCAACTGAAAACGTCAACTAATCGAATCTGGAAGGGAGCACTGCTCTATCGCCTTCCTGAGGGAAAGAAAGACTTCAGTATGAAGCTCATGGAACGGTTAGCACCACATATCTTAACATCAGATAATTTTTTGCTTCTGGGGGATTTTAATTATCATATTGACAATCAAACTGATGCTGACACCATGCGCTTTTTATCAGACATGGAATCACTTGGTCTCCATCAAATGGCATCAGGTCCTACCCACATAGCAGGGCATATCCGTGACCTAATATTTACAGATGCCATGAATTTAGCAGTAGACATGCCTGCTCTGCAGGTATGGACCGATCACCTCTCTGTCGACTTCCACTTAGACACTCAGACACACAAGGAAACCTGCCGTCAGAGTCTTAAACTTACGAGACCCTGGAGGAAGGTAGTTCCTTCTGTTTTTCTCCCAGTTTTCACTCCCCCGATCGTTACGGACTATGAAGAAATCAATCTTGCCCTCAAAGCCTTTGAAGACTCTTTCACAAAGGCCTTCGACATTATTGCCCCGTTAAAAAGACCAAAATCTAAAAGAGGAAACCCCCCACCCCCTGGTATTCTGAATCTCTGAAGAAGGAGAAATCCATAGTAAGGAAATCAGAACGCAAATGGAGGAAATCTAAATCAGAGGAGGGAAGACGTGCCTATAAGATAGCTTTAAGGGTATATTTAAAACACTGTAAGACTGCCAGAAGATCTCACATAGCTGAGAGAATTAATTCTGCAAAAAAATCTTCTAAAGAGCTCTTTAAAAGTCTCAAGGAAATAACAAATCCGAGCAGCTGCAATCTTATTATACCAATTTCGCAATCACAGTGTGACAACCTTGCGGCACACTTTGAACATAAGATTAACAATATCTACAATTCTTTTGCAAACAATACGACACTCATGATTCAGGATCCTCAAGGTCCTTCTCAGTCCTTTACTCTGGATTCTTTTTCTCCTGTCACAGAGGACCAAATACAGGCCAGAATAAACACTATAAAATCTGGTTCCCCATCAGATTCTGCCTCCCCTTATGTGATCACCACTTTGACCCCTATTTTGCTCACCTCTATCACAGATCTATGCAATCTCTACTTACAGTCGACCACTATTCCTTCTAAATGGAAGACAGCATGCATTAAACCTCTTCTTAAAAAAGCCACGGTCTGCTGAATTTCTGAATTGCAGCATGCATTTGGATACGGCAAATTACAGAACTATATCTTTACTTCCTTTCATATCCAAAATACTAGAGTCCTTAGCTAATCTCCAACTGGTGTCTCACCTTGAATCAAATCACCTGCTGGACATCTCTCAGTCAGGTTTCTGTGCATCTAACAGAACGGAATCAGCCTTATTAGAGGTCACAGATACCATCAAACTGGCTTTAGACCAGGGATCCTCAGCCATGCTGGTTCTTTTGAATCTGTCAGCAGCTTTCAACACCATCTCCCATAAAATCCTAGTACAAAGACTAGGGGAGATTGGAATACCTGGTAAAGCTCTGGAATGGATGAAGAACTTCCTGTCTGATCGTACTCATTCGGTTCAGCTGGGCGACTATTCATCTGCATTCATGGTCCTGGACAAAGGGGTGCCTCAGGGTTCAGTTCTGAGCCCCACCCTATTTAATGTTTATGTGGCACCTCTGGCAAAACTTATCAGGTCATGCGGGTTTGAAACCATCTCTTATGCCGATGACACACAACTGGTCATCACTATGGACCATAATCTGATGCTTACCAAAGCCAAATTTAAGGACTGTTTATTAAAAAAATACCCACATGGATGACAACTTTTTGCAGCTTAACACAAGCAAAACGGAGATCATTTTGTTCGGTAAAGCTCACTCAGTCTGGTCAGCAGATTGGTGGCCATCGGAGTTGGGCCCATCACCTATTCCTAAAAAATGTGCAAGGAACCTGAGAGTTTTCATAGATGATAATCTTTCCATGAGTGAGCATGTCAAAACCATCTCCGGAACTTGTTTCGGCTTAATGCGAATGCTCAAGAAAGTCTTTCAATGGACCCCACTACAGGCCAGGAAAACTCTTGTTTAAGCCCTGATAATAAGTCGCATTGATTATGGTAATGCCTTATTGTTGGGAATCAATGTAAGCCTCTTAGCTAGGCTCCAGGTAGTGCAGAATGCAGCTGCACGCCTTGTCCTGAACCTTCCCCCTCGCTCTCCTTCGGAGATCACCCTCCGCTCCCTCCATTGGCTTCCGATTAAAAAAAACATCCTCTTTAAACTTCTTTGTCTGGTCTGTAAAACTCTCCATGGATGGGAACAGGCCCCTATACCTCAGGAACAAACTTCAGCCATACATCATGGCTCATCAGCTCAGATCCAGTGATCTACTACTTTTGCACCCCAAACGTATTCGAACGGCCAGCTTTGGGAGCCGCTCTTTCTCATTCCTTGCACCCTATTTGTGCATGCTCTGATCTGACCCTTTTTAAAAAAACTCCTAAAAACCTGGCTATTCACCCTATAATCTCATTTTTGTACAGTGTGATATCCCCTGCTGTAAAGGCGCCTAGGGATCCCCTCCTGGATGATTCATGTGTTAGAATAGAAACTGTTTGTGTGTATGCAGTGCTCTATGTAAGTTAACATTCGCTGCGCCATTTTCTTTTCAGGCGCCATTTCAGGCTGTTCAAAACTGATCTCGTCCAAGTCCGAGAAATGCTCTCCTCTGAGTTTCGTTTCTTCACTTAGGTTTTGTTTCAGTAACGAGTGCACTGTTCATATTAGCGCATACCTTTCTCCCTAGATAGAGGCCCTCTCCCACTTGTCTGGTGGTGGGCCCAGGATGGAACGACCTTGGATTATGTTAGTTTGTGTCAGATACGAGAAGTTGAAACCTTTTCTGTATTTCACTGTTTAGCTGCACCTGCTTGGAAAATTCCACTGTGGGCGTGTTTCTGCTTGACTACGAAATGTACATAATGTATCTTTATGCTTGTCGATTTCAGTTCCCTCTGCAGCACTCCTAGCGACTGGGCAGATGGGGCTCCACTCTGAGTGTATATGAATAAACAGTTTTTGGCTTGTATTCTCTACTGGCTGACCGACTCTTCATTTAGTACGGAAGGCTGAGAGGTGGTCATTAGTGACCCGGGTGGCACTAAACGGGTTACTTCCTTCAGTTGGCGCCCAAACAGGGACTCCTTCGGGTGATTGATCCATCCCCTTTCCACAGACGGGGGGAGGCAGAGGACATCTTCAGGTCAGACCGACGGCTCAGGGATCCCTTCAAGAAGAGTGTCTGTTACTCACAGCTGCTCCTTTTGTCCCACCGGACGGTGCCTCGCCCAGCGGTCATCCCAACTGGAGTCCTGAATGGCGAAACTCTTGGATCTGACTGTTTGGTCGGAAGAGTCGGCAGTGGAGAACCGGTTCGTTTGTACCACTGATATCAGGTGAGTTTATTTTGGTTCTTTGTGGATATGGTACTGTTTGGGTTAGAGTTTGGTACAGTCTAAAGACTGTCTCGATAAAAAGTATTTGCAAATACTATGCCAGGTAAAAATAACAACTTTGTTTTTCTTTCAAAATGCCTGGCCTAAGCAAGTTTTGGAATTTGTGTTGTCGTTGTTGTTCTGCAGATGCTCGATTGGAAGAAGGTAAACCTGCGCCTCCTGAAGGCAGCCCTAATTTTGATATGTATGTGAAACATGGTCTTGTCCCTATTATGTTTAGTACATTATGGCACAAATATACGAGGTACAATGCCGAGTTGCAGTGGCCTTTGACGGGCACCTTTGATGAACAAAAGTTTGGGTTTTTACAAGAACATTTGTTTAAGAGATGAAGTAGACAGTCGATGTTTGACTCCCTCCGGACTTGGCAGAAGGAGACCAGACAGAGGCGGTTAAAGATGGAGAGGGTCACACGGAAAGGGAAAATGCAAACATTGACAAAGAAAGCTGTAGCATATGATACAGAAAAACAGGAGACAGGGATTGAATGTGAAGATAGGAGATTTCTGTTGCACATTGACAAGTCTTATTTGGCTAAAGAGGAAAATGATACTTTTGAGGAGGAGCTGTTGGATACTAGACCCCCGCCTCCTTATGCCCCGCAGAGGATATATCCCACTGTTACTTTACAGTCACAGCAGCCTGTTCCATCTGCTTTGGTTGTTCCAGTATCTACGGCTGTTATTTGGACAGCTTTGGCTACGGCGCCCCCGCTCCTTCTTTGTCCTCGCCATATTTGATGACTGTGACCTCTAGTACATCTACTGTTCCAACTCCTGTGTCCTCTGTTCTTTCTCCTCCGGTGCAAACACTAAACACAGCTGTACCTACTACCTCTGTCGCTTCTTCTCCTATGGTTATTGATCCTCCCATATTTTTGGATACTGCAACGTCAGTAAGAGGGTTTGAGGACAGGAATTGGGCAAAATGTAGGGAGCGAGTGGGTCTGTTGGTGCTCTCTGGAGTAGGTGAGGATAAGAAGGATGTATTAGCAAGACAGGCTATGAAGTGGGCTAGTAATCCGGTTTATGGCACTGAGGACATTTGGCAAGCTATGCGTGAGTTTGAGCCTTTTCTACAGCAGCACGTTCTCCAGCATATGTCCACTACATTGATTGACCTTTGGCACACACACATTGAAACGGAGGCCCCACAAGTGTTATTTGATATTAAGGACCGTGTCTATGTAGTTAATTTAGCCCCAGGACAGGTGCTTGCAATATTGCCGCTATAGTTTTTTACAGAGTTCGATTGTATGATAAGAGTGCCACTAAAATTACTCAGTTCCCTATGCGTGAAGTTCATCCAATATATCATACAGACATACCTGAGTTAACGGACCAGCGGGGTAATGTCACTAGACCGGCTGTAGCGGCTGGCTTTCAGGAGCAATGGGTTTATACTCCATGGAAAAGAAGTGAGGTTTTAGCCCTTAAGGCTACGTTGCACGACCCTATTATAAGGAACTAACAGAGGCTGCCTCTTCTACTGTAAGGACTCTTGCTGATATTTAATGTTTTTGGTCTTCTTGTTCCAGTCGAGATTTGGAGACAGGTGCATACTCAAGATCAGGTTGTAGAATTGGACGGTACATGGGATGTGATTAAAGGATGGGATCAGGAAAGGAAGCCAGGTGATAAACCCCGTGCTGAGATACTTGCTTTGCCTGGTCGTATTATTATATACATGCACACACTTATTCCACTTAAGAAGGTAAGTTGGGACAGATTGACAGCTTGTCGACAGAAGAAGGATGAGAGTGTGTCTGATTTCTTTACTCGATTTAAAGACACGTTTTTGGATTATAGTGGGCAGGATATGTCCACTGAGGGAGGAGTTTGTTTGTTTGTTGACAGGTTTGTTAATAATCTTCTTCCTGAAATAATGACTCATTTGCAGGCATCTGAGAGTACTTGGTCTATGTCTTCTCCCTCTGTTATTTTGAATATGGCCCAATATTATGAACATCGCGATCAGGAGGAGAAGGGTAAAACTGACAAGAAACATAAGGATTTAAAGACGAAGCTGTTGTTGCAGCAAGCATTTAGGGGAAATAGTAGGGGACGAGGAGGTCCTTCTAGGCAACTGCCACATACTAGGCAGCCTTCAACAACACATTTGGGGCAGAGTCAGTGTGCGTATTGTAAGGAGGAAGGACATTGGCGTAGCCAGTGCCCTGTGCTTTTACAGAAGGTTTCGTCCTCTAGAGGACGTGGTTCTGGTGGTAGGGGCCGTGGGACCAACAGAAATCAGAATGTTCCTGCTCCGGTGGGCCGTTCTGGTAATACTTATTTTGATGACCCGAGAGATGGACAGTATTATCATGATGATTATGACATGGATGATGTGACAGGTATGTCTTATAGTTAGGACAGCCAGGGACAGAGTGAGGGACCAGTTCAGATACCTGTAGATCAGCGTGGTCCTTATGACACAGCAGATTTGCAAGGCTCGACTAAGGAATTTTTGGTGGATACAGGTGCGACAAAGAGTTCTGTTTCTTGACATATGGTCCCCGGGCTGGCTCTGTCTGGCCACAATAATGTTTCGGTAGGTTTTTCAGGTGTACCGGCTGTAAGCCCCATTTCACGACCCATTGCATTGACTGTAGGTCCTTTCACTGTGGAATCTCCATTCTTGTTAACATCTAACTGTGGTGAAAATTTGATAGATTTGGATCTGATGAAGAAACTGCATGCTACTATTTATTGTTCCCCTGCAGGTGTTTATATTACTATGGGTCCGGATGTGAGTACTAGTCAGTGTTTGTCTCAGGATGTGCCCCTTCCAGCTGAATTTGCTCAGGAACCACCCACACTATGGGCCACAGGTGATACAGATGTGGGTTTGTTGCATATACCACCAGTTTCAATACAATTTAAAGATGATGCTATTCTACCCCGCATTCCTCAGTATAAGATACCTCAGGCAGGAGAACGGGCCCTTCTTCAGATTATTCAGGATTTGATACGAAAGGGAGTAGTTGAAGAAACATCTGCCAATATTTGTAATAGTCCTACTCTTCCGGTCCTTAAGAGGACACCCTCGGGTTCCCCTGATGCTATTGATGATGTCTATCGCTTTGTGATTGATTTACGAGAGGTTAATAAAATTGTAGATCTGCAATTTCCGGTAGTTCCTGATATCACTATGCTCTTAACGATGGTTCCATCTACTGCTAAGTTCTTTTCTGTCATTGATCTGAAAAATTCATTTTTTAGTATTCCTATCCACCCAGACAGTAGGTATTTGTTTGGTTTACACTGGCCGGCAGAAGCTTTAGATTCTGTCGTGCTCCTCAGGGCTTTACGGAGAGTCCTAGTATTTATAGTCAAGCATTAAAAAGTCAGTTGGATTTACTATCGCTTTCTACAGGTAATGTATTGGTGCAATATTTCGATGACTTCTTAATTGCTTCTGATACGGAACAGGGTTGCAAAGACTGTACAATGAAATTGTTACTGCATTTGGCACATCATGGTCATAAGGTCTCTCTTTCAAAGTGTCAGTATTGTAGACAGAAGGTTACATAATAGGTCACCTACTGTTGAAGGAGGGTAGGAGGTTGACCCCATAGCATATCAGTACTATTGTTAAAATGTCCATTCCACGAACTCAGAAAGATGTACGCGCTTTTATAGGTATTACATCCTACTATCTCCAGTGGATCCCAAATTACTCGCTACTAATCAAACCTTTGCTTGCACTAACAACGAAAGCAGTGCATGAGCCTTTGCCTTGTACGCCCGAATGCCAGCAGTCTTTTGATCAATTAAAAACTGCGCTTTATTCGGCTCCGGTGTTTGGCACACCAAATTATAACAAACCATTTGTGCTCTATGTTCATGACATGGCTGGTTGCACACTTTCTGTCTTAACACAAAGGTTTAGGGATAAACAGAGCCTTGCAATTATTTTTCTGCTGTGCTTGACTCTGTCCCAAGAGCCCTCCCGAGCTGTCTGAGAGCGGTCCTGGCAGTGGCCACTTCAATCAGACAATCGGCTGGACTCGTACTTGATACAGACCTCACAGTTATGGTACCCCATGCTGTGGATACACTTTTGAATAAGACAAAGACACAGCACCTCACCAGTGCACGTCTTACTGGCTATGAATTGACATTGTTTGCTAAACATATTACAATCAAGAGATGTGCCACTCTGAATCCAGCCACATTACTACCCCTCCCTTCTGAGAAGGATGCAGTTGACAAACATGATTGTATCTTCCGGATGGAAGAAGAGACGAAAGGACGGGTAGACCTGACTGATGTTCCCTTATCTGACCCCCAAGGGGAATGTATTGGTGCAATATGTCGATGACTTTTTAATTGCTTTTGATACGGAACAGGGTTGCAAAGACTGTACAATGAAATTGTTACTGCATTTGGCACATCATGGTCATAAGGTCTCTCTTTCAAAATGTCAGTATTGTAGACAGAAGGTTACCTATTTAGGTCACCTACTGTCGAAGGAGGGTAGGAGGTTGACCTCTGAGCGTATCAGTACTATTCTTAAAATGCCCATTCCACAAACTCAGAAAGATGTATGCGCTTTTATAGGTATTACATCCTACTATCTCCAGTGGATCCCAAATTACTCGCTACTAATAAAACCTTTGCTTGTACTAACAACGAAAGCAGTGCATGAGCCTTTGCCTTGGATGCCCGAATGCCAGCAGTCTTTTCATCAATTAAAAACTGTGCTTTGTTCGGCTCCAGTGTTTGGCACACCAAATTATAACAAACCGTTTGTGCTCTACGTTCATGAGATGGCTGATTGCGCACTTTCTGTCTTAACACAAAGGTTTAGGGATGAACAGAGCCTTGCACTTATTTTTCTGCTGTGCTTGACTCTGTCGCAAGAGCCCTTCCGAGCTGTCTGAGAGTGGTCGCGGCAGTGGCCACTTCAATCAGACAATCGGCTGGACTCGTACTTGATACTGACCTCACAGTTATGGTACCCCATGCTGTGGATACACTTTTGAATAAGACAAAGACACAGCACCTCACCAGTGCACGTCTTACTGGCTATGAATTGACATTGTTTGCTAAACATATTACGATCAAGAGATGTGCCACTCTGAATCCAGCCACATTACTACCCCTCCCTTCTGAGAAAGATGCAGTTGACAAACATGATTGTATCTTCCGGACGGAAGAAGCGACGAAAGGATGGGTAGACCTGACTGATGTTCCCTTATCTGACCCCCAAGGGTAACTATATGTTGATGGCTCCTGTTTTAAATTACCAGATGGCACCACCACTGCATCTTATGCTATCACTATGTTGCGTACATTGGTAGAGACATCGCGGGTCCCTTATCAGTCGGCTCAAGCTGCTGAGCTTGCTGCCCTTATACGAGATTGCGAATTGAGTGAAGGGTTGGTTGTCAATATTTATACTGACAGCCAGTACGCATTTGGGGTTGCCCATAATTTTGGGCGACTCTGGGCAGAGAGAGGGTTTCTTACCTCCCATGGTACTAACATTCAACTTGGGCACCTTATATTGCGGCTTTTGTCTGCTTCAACGCTCCCCAAGAAATTGGCAATAATCAAGTGCAGCGCCCATAGAAAGCTTATTGATGATGTGGGCAGAAGATATGCCTTTGCAGATCAGGTAGCTAAGGAAACGGCCCGAAGTAAAATGAAACGCATGTTTGTTGCGGGTCCAGCTAGGTGGGTTCCCGAAGTCGTTATGTTTGAAAATACCCTTGATAGTGTAAAGGAGATACAAAGCGAAGGCACGATAGAGGAATTAGCTAAATGACAGGAGAGTACAGCACAGTTGAATGAGGAAGGGTGTTGGATTGATAAATCGGGGCAACAGAAATGGATGTTGCCCGATGCATATGTTCTTCCCGTGGTTACTATGGCACATGGTCCAGCTCATATTAGTGCAAAAGGCATTTGTAAATTGTTAGCCCCTGTGTGGCATAATGATAACATCTCCAATTCAGCTGCGCATTTGGTGAAACACTGCATGGTCTGTATGATGCATAATCCAGGGAAGGGTACCCCTACACCACCTGGTAAATTTGCACCACCCACTTTTGCTTTTGAAGTCCTCCAAATGGACTACATCGAGTTAGAGAGATGGTGGTTGTATGTGCGTTCAGTAAATGGGTTGTGCCTACCCCACTAAAGATAATACGGCCATTACGACTGTGAAAGTACTCCTTAAAGAGTACTTTCCTCGTTTCAGCTTGCCCCAAGTTATCTGGAGTGACAACGGAAGTCATTTTAATGGGAAAGTGATGAAATTGATTTGTGAAGGGTTGCACATTAAGCAGAAATTTCAGCTGCCAATCACCCCCAGTCAGCTGGCCTTGTTGAGAAGTACAATGGTACTCTCAATCTGAAATTGGCAAAAATCCAAGAGACAACAGGAACCACAGCCCATTCTAGAACAGGATTATCACCTTATGAGGTTGTGTTCGGACGCCCGGCAAATGTGTGGGGCGTCCCACATCCTCGTAAATATTCTGATATTGAGTATCCTATGTTGCTTGATTATCATGGCCAGTTTACAGAAAGTTTACGTTCTATTCACCAACTGGTGCGGGAGTCCCTACCTTCTGTACCAGAGAGGCCCAGCCACGACATTCAGCCTGGAGATTTTATTCTCATCCAGAACTTTCAGTGGAAGAAAAGTTTGGAGCCACGCTGGAAGGGTCCTGAGCAGGTTCTGTTGGTGACACGGACGGAAAGGTTGCTGGTCGAAAGAACTGGGTGCATGCCACCCACTGCCGGAGGATTCCTTTGCCGTTGCCATATGACCAGTGGGTGAAAGAGGGCGTTGGCGACACCGAGTGTGAGCAGGTACCCAGGTTTGTTCCCTTTGGAGACACTCAGTTGACCTGAATGCAGACAGATAAGGAGAACGATGATGTTTTGAATGAGGCTGTTCCCCCAGAAATTCGAGCTATCCAGGAGTGTTTGTTTATTGATCACATGGTGCCTGGGGCTACCAGGTACAATTTGCACCCTCGGCTGAGGGATACTGAGTCGAAGGAGAAGAAAGATTAGGGATGGACTGCGCAAGATAGGTAGTACGGAGTTACAGTACCAACGGAATATTTGAAATTAGTGGAAAGTTTTGTGCTCACTTTGCCTTTGTTGTTTTAACATTAGCTAGGGAGAACAGAAGTATACCCCAAAGGTATACCACTTTTATCGACCTGGGATAGATTTAAAGAGCTTAGGAGAGAGCAAGCTCCACCGTCGGTGCTCAAGAGTGCTAACTTATTGATGGACAATAGGAGGCTGTATATTTTCTTTGCATTTTTGCTCCTTTGCAATTCATCATGCATCCCTTTGGTAGAAAGGTTGCTGAAGAGGAGCAGCCAATGGTTCTTGTTGAACAGGATAATATGATGTGGACAAGGAAAAACAAAATAATATGTGTTGTTCTTTTGGTTTTGCTGATAATAATATTGTGTGGGGTGTGATGGCTTTGGAAAACGATCAAGGTGTACCTTTATGCAGCAAGGGTAAGGTTGTTTCCCCAAAAAGAAATAAAAGAACAGCCCTGAGTAATGTATTCTTGGAGACACATAAGAGGTTCTTCGGAGAAGGGACAGGTTGTTACCCCACCTAATCTGTCACTAGTCTGTGGACTGCATATCCATTGTCACTTGTGAATTATACTTATACTAGCCACCTCAGTTCACAGAAGTGAAAGGAGTATTTGGTTTTGGTTATCCGGGACCATGTCTATACCATAGAAAGCCACTGGGGATGGGTTATCCAGGTTGTGATAATACATATTGTGACAATTTCTATATGGAAAAACAGAATGTCACATTGGTGGGTTGGCATTACAAGGAATTGATAGTTACCCGAGAGTCTGGTTATTATCCTGCTTGTTGCCCCATTGTGAATAGCACTGATACTTCACTGTATATAAATTGCTCAAGAATAGTGCTGTAAAAAAATACGATCCCCTTGGTGAATGACAAGGATCCAAGTACTTTAGGAATGAACTCCAGGGGGACGCGCTTACCAAGTTGGTTAGACCTGCCATGAGGGGAACGGCTCTGCTGTTTCTGTTTTCGCCGCCGTGAGAGGAACGGCTCCTGTCTACTCCACGCCGCCGTGAGGGGAACGGCTCCTGTCTACTCCACGCCGCCATGAGGGGAACAGCCTACATTTCCCAGCTGCCCCAGCATTGGAGCTGGGACACGGCGTCAGCACAGGCGCCTCCCGCCAGAATAAAGGCGCGGCTGCCCTCCCGCAGCGCGGGACGCGCTTACCAAGTTGGTTAGACCTGCCGTGAGGGGAACGGCTCTGCTGTTTCTGTTTTTGCCGCCGTGAGGGGAACGGCTCCTGTCTACTCCACGCCGCCGTGAGGGGAACAGCTCCTGCCTACTCCACGCCGCCGTGAGGGGAACGGCCTACATTTCCCAGCTGCCCCAGCATTGGAGCTGGGACACGGCGTCAGCACAGGCGCCTCCCGCCAGGATAAAGGCGCGGCTGCCCTCCCGCAGCGCGGGACGTGCTTACCAAGTTGGTTAGACCTGCCGTGAGGGGAACGGCTCTGCTGTTTCTGTTTTCGCCGCCGTGAGGGGAACGGCTCCTGTCTACTCCACGCCGCCGTGAGGGGAACGGCCTACATTTCCCAGCTGCCCCAGCATTGGAGCTGGGACACGGCGTCAGCACAGGCGCCTCCCGCCAGGATAAAGGCGCGGCTGCCCTCCCGCAGCGCGGGACGTGCGCGGGCGAAGCCCGGGCCAAGGGCGGGCCCGTCTGAGCCCGTCCGTGACCGTCAGAGGCCGGGCCGGGCCATCCCCCTGACATTGCTCATCCTCCTAGACATCAGTGTGGTGAGTGAAGTAAGCCTAGTTTCTCTGGTGTATATTTTGTATTAAACATGGCCAAAAGGCCTGTTGTATCCAGTTTACGCGGCTCTGCCTCCATTGATAGTATGCTGGAGAGAGTTGTTAACATTGTCAGCACTGAAATAGAGCTGACTGAGAGGCGTATGTCCCTGGGCCCAATTACTCCCCACCCTACCCCCCAAAATATGACTCACTCCGGCTTGCCAAACAGTTCTCCTTCAACGCTAAATCCATCAGTTCCCTTGCCAGCTGCAGATGGTGGACTGGTTAATGAGCAAAACTGGGGTAATGAAGATACTGGAGCTTATGTGGGGTCGATGGATCTAACGGACCTAATGTCACCAACTCGCGGGAAGGATATTGCTGCAGCAGTGAATGTTTCCCCAGACCCAGTAATCACGGGGCAAAGAGAAAAAGAAAGTAATGAAGCCCGCTTGCCCAAAGAGGAAACAACCACTGCGTTCAAAGCCACAGCGTACTGCTTTGAGTGCATGGATGCAAGGGTCAGCAGCCCCAACTGAAACAGTGACTGTCAATGCCTCTGTCAATGCCTCTGATGTTTTAATGTCTATTAGTTTGCCTAGTCAATCAATTCATACTCAAACTGAATCTATACCAGCACCTTTTAATATTTTTAAATTGGGGGACACTGCAATAGATATTATTATGGACACCATGTTTGAGCGCGTTAAGGAGCTTGTCGATAAAATTTTTACTACCCTGTGGAAACGTTTAGATCGATTAGAATCACTAATTAGTAAGCCTAATTCACATAGTAAGGCATTTAACACGCTGCTAACACAGGGGGTGCCACACATTCCGCAAGCCTTAAATGGCTCAGCCCCCAATACATCACAGCAACCCTCAGATGCCTTACAACCGCCGTTAACTGGTTCTCGTGATTCTTGTGATGTTTGTTGTAAAGTCAATAAATGCACCCTTACCAAGGTCCTCACTTCTCAGGATGGCGTTTCAAATTTGGGCAATAATGCCTTGCATCTACCCCGCCACCAAGATGTGCATGCATCTATTAAAGCCCCAGTAAAAGACGCAAATCAAATACATAATTTACAGAGCACAGCTTCCTTACCTAGAATTAACGTTTGCAGGCCTCTTAATGCAAGAAATGATGTTTTAAGTTTACCTCCTGAGGCTTGTCCTTATGTATTAGTTTTAGCTGGGGTGCCACCTTTAATGGAAAACCAACAAGAGTCTTGGGATCAACTGCGCAATAAGTGCACAAATTGGCTCATGAAACATAAAGGCTTTAGGGTGTCTAACATCAACGAGATCTTGATGGTACGCAGGGTTGGCTGGGTTGGATCATCAGAGAAGTTAATAAAGGGAGACTGTATTGTTGTTAATTTCCGACAACCCGCCCTTGTAAAATTGATACTATCGCAGAGAGAGCACGACAGTTCTACTGATGTCTGGTCACTGCCCCTTGGCTATTTTTATAAACCCAACGTCACGCAAGCCATTTCCCCGCTCATGTTACAAAATAGATTTTCCTCCCTCTCGGATTTAGACACTCTAGATTGACTGGCCTCGTTATCAGTGCCTATTGAATTGGCCCCCTCCACAGTAGCACCTGTACCACTGTTAAGAGATGCCTCTAGGCAGTCTGGACAACTCTTGCCGATACTAAGTTGGAACATCGCTGGCCTAGCCTCTAAAGTAAATAATGAAGACTGGGCCAGGTTGGTAAATAAATTTTATATTTTATTGCTCCAGGAGACTTGGGCTACAAGTGAGATACATTGTGAGGGCTTCCAATGTTTTAATGTGTGTGCACTGACTCCTAAACATGGGCGTCCGTCTGGCGGCCTTTCTATTTGGGTTAAAATATCGTCAGGTGGCTTTATTAAGACTATTTCGACAAACAGCCCTAATTACCAAGCTTTGATATACACATGTGGGGCCTCAATTTGTTTTATTATCTTTTATAATAATGACTTTTTAAGTGTACCCAATAAGATTGTTGAAAATCTTTTTACATTTGTTTCTAATATACACATTGTAGCGGGAAATCAAAATTTAGCTGGAATCTGTCTGGGGGGTGATTTTAATGTTAAGATCTCTAGAGCATATAATTTGGATACTGGCTACATACAATATGAAAATTTGAGCAAAAGGGGAACTGAATTAATGGATTATCTGTCAATGCATGATTTATCAAATGTGATGGACATTGCACCCATAAACCATAGTGATAATCAGACAGTGCCAACATATAGAGGCCGAGGGCGTGCCTCAATAATTGATTATGTCTTTATATCTGCCCCACTTGAAGACATTTTAGTTGCTGCAGAGGTTATACCTACTACGTTTGGGGATCACAACCCAACCTCGGTATTGTTTAGGGTTGCCCCCAGACACATTTTTAAGGGAGAACCTCGGGCCTGTAATATATCTTCCTCAACTGACAATTTAAGAATCATCTGGAAAGGAATTGATAATAGCACGCTGTTTAAGAACATGATAATACTTTATCGATCAGCTGTCGACGTATGTCTGTCATCCATTGACCCTAACCTTGAGGTGGTTGCAGCCTTTACTCAGTTATGTGCAGGTATTAAACAGATGATCTCTAAACCTGCGTTTAACAATAACCACCATCCTAAGTGGTTCAATAGTGTATGCTCCCGGGCAAATAGAGACCTTCGTGCTGCCTTGTCGGCAACACCTAGGGATGCAATTTTAATTAGATCACTAAGGAACCAATATAATAAAGTGGTTAAGCAAAGGAAAGAGGAGATTTTGAGAGATCAATGGGATAATTTGGCTTGCGCTGCAAGATTCAATAATACAAATGGATTTTGGGCGGTGGTCAAAAATATGAGAAACACTGGTCAGCACTTAAGTCCCATAAGCTGTAATATAACCAGTGATGCCTGGGTCTCTCATTTCTCTAAAATATATTCTGCATCATCGCTGGACGAGGTCCACATAGATCTTTACGTTGCGTCACGAGTCCAGATATCGCTCTCAGAAGTGGTAGACGCAATTGATCAGAGTTTAGGCAATAAGGCCCCCGGCCCCGATGGGTTTCCCATCGACTTTATTAAATACAAACTAGATTTCTGGGCCCCGATTTTACTTAATGTTTTTAATAATTTAACAAACTCCCAAATTCCTAGTACATGGTCGTCCAGCACCATAGTACCGATTTTTAAAAAGGGGGACAGGGCTAACCCTAGTTGTTATAGACCAATTTCTTTGATCGATAACACTTTAAAGATACTTGGGAGGGTGCTATTTAATAAAATTAGGAGTTGGGCTGAGGATACGCATATTTTAAATAAATGTCAGTTAGGTTTTAGAAGCAAATTAGGAACCATAGAGCAATGTCTCAATTTAAATTTGATTGTTGACAAATATACGATAGCTCCACAGTCTCCCATTTACCTAGCTTTCATGGACCTCACCTCAGCCTTCGATTATGTGAATAGATCGCGCCTATGGTCATGTCTCCTAAATTATGGGTTAGACGAGGCCTTAGTACACTTTCTGGCCTTCTTACACAAGGATTTGGGGGCAAGGGTGAGGATTAGTAGGGATGGGGCCGTATCAGAGAATATTGTCATCGGCCGAGGGGTGAGGCAGGGGTGTGTGCTGGCCCCTCTGCTTTTCATTTTATATATTAATGAGTTGCATGATGAGCTGCCAAACTTGACTACGGATGTCCCGGTGATCAATGGCAGCAAAATACCTGCTTTATTATACGCGGATGACGCGGTCCTAATGGGCCGCACACCCAATGCACTACGCACTTTAGTCGGGGGCTTTGTTGATTTTGTGTCTAAATTGGACGTGTGTACAAATTTAAAAAATCTTTTTAATGAATTGTGGTCCAAATAAACATCGGGTTAATGTAATCAGCTCCGGTTCTGAAAAACTATTTTGCACGCGCACTTTCTCATACCTGGGGCTGGTATTTGCTGACAATGGTTCCTGGACTGCCCATTTGACACATAGCCGGAACAAACTCTTAAAGGCCTCCAACTCAATCTTATGCCTCCCTCAACCCAGAAGAACTGAGGTAGTGCTATCCCTACTGAAGATATATAGAACTCAATGTAGACAAACCGCAACTTATGGAGCTGAAGTGTGGGGCTATGCGAATTGTAACAATATCCAAATAGAGGAAAATAGATTTTGTCGGAGAGTTCTGGGGGTTCCGATTAGCTCCTCTTCCTTTGTTTGTCACCGGGAGCTAAAACTGTCCTATATTGAAGATTATATCAGGGCCCGTCCAACTATTTTTTGGATAAAAGTATGGCAAAATCTGGCAACCACCCTCACTAGAGAAATCATAGCTGATTGGCTTAAATGTGACAAGGGCAGTAGCATACCTTGGCTGGCAGCTGTTAAGGACAGCTTGTCCGCTGTAAACCTGCCACACATTTTCTCAAATCCAAGTGATATATCAGGCATTAATAAAAAGACTATACAGGAGACCCTGTATGGGTATTATGCCAGTATGAGACTTAGGCATGAAACCTCGAAAAGCTCAGTTGCCCGTTACATAACGATGTCGGACGCTGAGGGCCCACCGATAATATTGCCAGTCCGTTATCTTTTAATGGCGACTAACCGTTGGGAAAGAAGTTTGCTCTTTCGCCTTAGGGCTGGTACTTTAAAATATTTATTATGTTTTCCCCTTGGGCACACCAGTAACCTTGAGCAAACCCCTTGTCCCTGTGGTAATCGTGGCAATCAATCTATGTTACATTTTTTGTTTTTCTGTAACTTTTATCAGTTATATAGTAAACAATTGCTGATCCCGTTTTTAAGGTAGCTGCTATCAGCAACTATAAGGTGGCATATAGAGAAATTGTTGAGCTCAAAGACGAAAATTTAATTTTCCGCGTCAGCACTTTCTTGCGTTTAGCTGTCCGCTCACGCGCTTCTATGAGTTTGGTATAATTGGCCTTGATTGCCCATTTTTAACCCCTCATTTATATGTAGGTTGCATAGTTTTATTGTGTGTATTTCATTGTTACATAATTTTTGATAAACTGCTCGCACTTTATAATATTATGCTGCTAGATTTAATGAATTTGTTTGATTTTAACGCTGGTCTAATGTGATAAATTGTTCGCATTTTACATCATTATGCTGCTATATTTAATGAACTTTTTATTCTCATCTTAATATGTGTTACTATTTTAGTCTGATGTTATTTATCAAATCAGTGGATATTGGTTGCCTGTATCAGTTGATTCTAGGAACTATTATACTATTGCCCCTAACAAATTATAAGTGTAAGACAAATCCCCTGAGCATTGCGTATGTATATGTTTTGTGTATTTACTGTTTCTTAGCCTCGTGATGGCTGTCTTACATTTTTATTCATGTATGTATTGGTTGTTTGTTTTTAAAATTTTGCTGGTATTTTTACTTTGTTCTTTTATGGATATTTTCTTATCTGAATAAAGATGAATTGAATTGA